>CAJNJA010085696.1:0-84785 GCA_905231915.1 Symbiodinium necroappetens
ACATGGGTCATGCTGATCGCGCGTCGACACATGGTGGACAGGCTGCGGCGTTACCGGTCGAGCCTCAAGCCGTCGACACTCGAGGAGGGATGGTCCCCCCCGAGCGAGCAGGAAGCGGAGCCCGGTGTCGGGCTCGAATTGGATGAGCGCTTCGGCGCCATCATGGAACGCATCGAGGCGCTCCCGGAGCTGCAGAAGACTGTGGTGAAACGGGCGTACCTGAAAGGCGAGACACTGAAGCAGATCGGGATCGAGCTCGACGTGCCCCTGGGCACGATCAAGTCCGCACTGAGCCGAGCCCTGGTCCGACTGCGAGAGCGAACGAGTGGGGAGGAGCAAACGACATGAGCACCAAGGAACTGTACGAACTCGCCTCTCTCGACGCCCTCGGCTTCCTCGACGACGAGGAACGCCGGGATTTCGAGCGCCTCTACGCCCAGGCTTCCCCCGAGATCCAGGCCCAGGTCCGGCGCGAGCAGCTCCGCTGCGCGATGCAGGTGGACCTCCTCCCGGACGTCGAGCCACCCGCGGGCCTCAAGTCCCGCGTGATGAGCGCGGTCCGCCAGGCCATCGCCGGCGTCTCCAACGAGCCCGTCGCGACGATCGGCCCGGACGGCGTCGCCCCGATCCAGTCCATGAACCAGACGCCCTTCTGGCGCGCCGCGTGCTTCGCGTTCGCCGCCGCGACGGTCGTCCTCGCCCTCTTCGTCGTCAACGTCAACCAGCGCTCGGACAACATCGCCGACGCCCTCCGCACCAACCAGCTCTACGACGCGATCGTCGACGAGTTCAGCCCCCAGTTCGTCAACGTCCTCTTCGCCGAGGACATGTCCCGCATCCCCTTCGCCCCGACCGCGCTGGACGCCGACAGCACCCGGCCCGAGGGCCACTTCTTCGTCGACCACGAGCAGCGCACCGGCTACGTCATGCTCCGCAACCTGCCCGAGCTGCAGGGCGAGTACACCCTCGAATTCACCGACACCGAGGGGCGCGTCGTCATGCGTCAGACCTTCGCGAACATGGGCGGCCTCGTCCCGGTCCAGGTCCGCCTCGAAGACGGCGTTACCCCCGGGAACGCCCGCGTCTCCTCGCCCCGCGGCGAGGGCGGCGAGTCCCGCGTGATCCTCGAGGCCGCGGACCTCTGAGCCCGCGACCCACACTTCGGATCTCTACCAGAGGCCGGCGACTGTGATGTGCCGGCCTTTTCTGTGCGCCGGCGCGATCGGGCGGGGCGATCAGGAGATCGTCAGCTCGTCCTCGCCCGCGTACCGCCGCACCGGCGCCTCGCTCGGGCGGCTCAGCCGCGCGAAGACCAGCCCGAGGACCGCGCAGAGCACGAGCCCCGTGCCCGCCACGATCCCGAAGAGCATCAGCCTGTTCGTGCTCACCGGCAGGTCACCCGCCGTCGCGCCCTGCGCGACGAGCGTGGACGCGCCGTCCTCCCGGTAGTCGCGCGTGTCGTTGGCGAAGCTCACGAGCGTGAGCACGTACGTCTCGAGCACGCGGCGCGTCTGGTCGCTCCCCTCGCCCCGGATGCTGAAGCTCAGCTCCCCCTCGCCCGTGCGCATCACGTCCAGGTCCGCGTCCAGCCGCTCGCGCAAAACGATCGGGTCCGCCAGGCTCACGATCCCGCGCCGCTTGAGCCGCTCGGACGCGAGCCCGAGCACCTGCGGGTCCGTCGTCAGCGTCTCGTGGTAGCCGAGCCAGGCGTCCCGCGCCGTGTCCCCGAGCGGCTCCGCCCCGGTCTCCGGCGCGATCCGCATCTCCGCGATGTAGCTCGCCGTCTCGAACTGACCCGCCATGTGCCAGGACACGCCGGCGAGGGCGCTCACGCCCAGCAGCGTCGCGGCCACCGCGCCGAGCGAGCGCGAGGGCTGCTTCTTCACGACCGTCTTCGCCGGCTGCGGCGCCGCCTGGAGCTGCTTGATCGCGCGGGCCGCCTTCTCGAGCTTGGCCCGCATCGCGTCGCGCTCCTCGGTCAGCGCGTCGAGCTGGAGCTTGAGCTCGTTGTCCTTGCTCGGGTTGGCCTCGAGCTTGGCGATGCGCTGCGCGAGCAGCGCCTCCGCCTGGATGACCTTCTCCGCCTCGCGCTGCACGAGCTCGCGGTATTTCGCGAGCCGCTCGCGCCGGTTCCGCACGAACGCGTCGTCCGCGGGCGCCGCGGCCTCTCCGGCGTTCGACGCCTCCTCGACCAGCGCCCGCGCCGTCTCCAGCTCCTCGCGCGCCGAGGCCAGCTCCGCGTCGAGCGCCTCGATGCGGGCCCTGGCCTCTTCATGCTCGCCCCGCGTCGCTTCCAACGACGCGCGGAGCTCGCCGTCGGCCGAGCCGCTGGCCTCGATCGCCGCGGCCAGCTCGTCGACCTTCGCCCGCGCCTCGTCCCGCTCACGGGTAAGCGTCTCCAGGTGCGCCGACTGCGCCTCGGCCCCCGCCCCCGCGGATTCGAGCCTGGCGTTCGCCTCGCCAAGCTCCGCTCGCGCCTGATCCAGCGACGCGGTCAGCTCGTCGGCCCTGGCGCGGGCCTCGTCGCGCTCGCGGGCGAGCGCGTCGAGCTGTTCGGTCTGCGCCTCGGCTCCCGCGCCGGCGGATTCGAGCTGGGCCCTCGCGCCCTCGAGCTGGTGGCGGGCGTCTTCCAGTGCCGCGTCGAGCTCGCCGACCTTCGCGCGGGCCTCATCCCGCTCGTGCGTCAGCGCCCCGAGCTGCTCGGAGTGCGCCTCGGCCCCCGCGCCCGAGTTCTCCAGTTCCGCTTGAGCCTCGCTCAGCTGCGCCTGGGCGGATTCCAGCGCCGCCAGCGCGTCGTCGCGCTCCTGGCGCGCCGAGGTGAGCTGGTCCCGCAGCCCCGAGAGCTCCGCCTGGACGGACTCGTACTCCGACCTCGTCGATTCGCTCTCGCTGTGCGCCGAGCCGAGCTCGCTCTGGAGCGAATCGAGACGCTGCGTCGCCCGCTCGAGCTCGTTCTTGGCCGAATCGCGCTCGTTCTGCGCCGCGTCGCGTTCCTTGCGGGCGTCGTCGCGCTCGGCCCGGGCCGCGTCTCGTTCCCGGCGGGCCGCGTCGCGCTCGCCCCGGGACTGGTCCAGCTCCTTGCGCCCCGCCTCGCGCTCCGCGTGCGAGGCACCGAGCTCGGTCTCGAGCGATTCGAGCCGGGCCTGCTTCTCTTCGAGCATCCGGCGGGCGCTGTCGCGCTCCGCGACCGCGCCCTCGATCTCCGCCCGCAGCGCGTTCGCGTGCGTCTCGGCCTCCTCGTGCGCCTTCTTCGCTCCCTCGGCCTGCGCCTTGAGGGCCTCGATCTCGCCCGCGATGGACGCGTGCTTCGACTCGGCCTCTTCGAGCAGCGCCTTCGCCTGGTCGCGCTCGGACCGGGCGCTGTTGCGCTCGGCGATCGCGCCCTCGAGCTGCTGCTTCGTCGCCTCGAGCATCGCGTTGGTCGAATCGAGCTGCGCCTGGAGCGTCTCGATGTGCTTCGCCCGCTCGACCAGCGCGTCCTTCGCCGTCTGGAGCTGCGTGCCCGCGTTCTCGACCTGCGCCTGCGCCTCTTCCCAGCTCGTCTCCCACGAATCCCGGCTCTCGCGCGCACGCACGAGCTCGACGCACAGGCTCGCGAAGGCGACCTCCTCCTGCTCGCGCGCCGCCGACTGCGCCTTGAAGGCCGCGACCTGACGCTCGATCTCCGCGAGCGATTCGAGGAGCTTGGACTCGTCGACCGATTCCCCGCCCCCGCGCGCCGTGCCCAGCGTGCCGCCCCGGCGGCTCCCGCCCGGGTCGTCGTGTTGGGCGTGGGGATCGGGCATCGGCTTCCTCAAACAGCGGAAGGGAACAAGGGGTCTCGCACGACGTCGGGCGAATTCCGGGGGGACCCCGGGCGCAGCTCGCCCATGTCTGCATCGTCCGATTTCCCCCTCCGATCGAGCGATCCGCCCGTTCCCGGACCGACGCGAGGTCCGTCTGCGCCGGACGGGCGGATTCGTCGATCCCCGGGGTGACGCGGCCCCGCGGGGCGCGTAGACTTGGATAAGTTTCACTCGGAATTGAAAGATACGAGCATGACCACCCTGGCCGCATCCCGCCCGAACACCCCCCGCCCCGCCGCCGACCCGGCGATGGCGTCGATCCGCGCGAAGGTCGAGGCGGGCGAGCGTCTGAGCCTCGACGACGGGCGCCTCCTCTGGACCACGCCGGACGTCTGGAGCGTGCTCGAGCTGGCGGACCTCGTCCGCCGCCGCCTGCACGGCGATCTGGCGTACTACAACATCAACCGCCACTTCAACTACTCGAACGTCTGCGCGCTCTCGTGCAAGTTCTGCGAGTTCTACCGCAAGAAGGGCGAGGACGGCGCCTACACGCGAACGTTCGAGGAAGCGCAGGCCGAGGCGCGCAAGGGGCTGGATTCCGGCGCGACCGAGATGCACATCGTCGGCGGCCTCCACCCCTACCTGGCGTGGGATCACTACCCGGGCATGCTGCGCGCCATCAAGGAGGTCGCGCCGGAGCTGCACCTCAAGGCCTTCACCGCCGTCGAGATCGTGCACCTCGCGAAGATCGCGAAGAAGTACAAGAAGGACGACCGCACCGCCGGCATCCGCTGGGTGCTGAGCGAGCTCAAGGCGGCTGGCCTCGGCTCGCTCCCCGGCGGCGGCGCGGAGGTCTTCGACGACCGCGTCCACGACGAGGCGTTCAAGGGCAAGATCCGCTCGGACGTCTGGCTCGACGTCCACCGCGTCGCCCACGAGCTGGGCCTCAACACGAACGCGACGATCCTCTACGGCCACATCGAGCGCCTCGAGGACCGTTTGGTGCACATGGACATGCTCCGCACCGCGCAGGACGAGGCGCTCGCGCGGCTGGGCTACGAGGCCGCGACGGACGGCTCGATCACGCTCACCCGCGAGGGGGCGGAGCTCCCCACGCCCGACGAGCAGCGGGGCGGGTATTTCCAGACGATCACGCCACTGCCATTCTTCCCCGACGGATCGGAACTCGAGAACCTCTACGGCCCGGACGGCCTGGAGAACCTGCGCACGCTCGCGGTGGCGCGCCTGATGCTCGACAACTTCCCGCACGTGAAAGCGTTCTGGATCATGCAGACGCTCTCGATGAGCCAGCTCATGATGGAGTGCGGCGCGGACGACATCGACGGCACCGTCGTCTGGTACGACATCACCAAAGTCGGCGGCGCGAACACGCACCAGGAGACGACCGTCCTCGACCTCCAGCGCGCCTGCCGCGAGGCGGGCTTCGAGCCCGTCGAACGCGACACGCTGTACCGGCGCGTGGAGCGCGACGGGAAGGCGTGGAAGGTGGCGGAATGAGCGAATCGGATCCCGAAGGCGATTTCACGCTTATCGAGCGAGTCAGCGGGTGGGCCGCGGCCCATCCACGGGCAGTCAAGGCGCTTCTTTATCTCGTGTTTGGGATCGTTGCTGTTCTGTTGGCTGTCCTGTCGATGCTCCTCAACGAGAGCCCGCACCAGACGATCCCGATTCTCCCGCATTGACGATCACGGCGCACCGTTGACACGCGTCCCGGATCCACCACCCTCCCGGTGCACAGCATGAACGACCGACCAACCGACTTCGAGCCCATCAACACGCGGGAGCCATTGCTCGACCGCCACCCGGTCCTCCGCCGTCTCCTGACGTACCTCGTCGGCGTCGGTCTGGGGCTTGTGGTGCTCGCGGTGATGCAATCGGCGAAGACGGGCACGAACCCGAGCGGCGCGAGCACGCCGCAGCAGACGCCGCCTCCCGCGACCGAGCAACCGTGATCAAGCGTCGCTCCGATCGAGACGACATCGAGACCGACCTGAGCATCGTGATGGCCGGGATCATCCTGTCGGGAGTCAACGGCGGTGTCTTTGCGGTTGCGCTGAATTTCCTTGGCAACATTTCGATGGGAGTGCCGGCTGAATGGCTCGCATGGCCGGTCTACTTTCTATACGGCGGGGTCTTCGGGATGCTGATCTCCCCGTTCTTCGTGTTCGGGTTCCTCCGTTCGGTCAATTCCGATCGCGGGCTCCTGCGGTGGGTCTACCTCTCAACATTCGCGATGATCCTCGGCGTGTTTGTTCTCTCTCCATTCGCTGTTTTTTATGGCAGCATCGGCGTCTACGCTGCGAGTTCGATCGCTGTCGGCATCTTCAGCCCGCGTGCGATCCGCTTCGCGCCGCATCAGTGCGCCGCGTGCGGGTACGACCTGCGGGGGCTCGCCGAGGGCGTCTGTCCGGAATGCGGCACCGTCGAACCGAGATCGATCGACTAACCCCTACCGCGGCACCCGCTGCGTCGGCAGTGGGTTCGGCTCAGCCCGGCGGCTCAAGACGCTCTGGATGCGCGCCGAGAGCTCGGTATCGCCGCTCCGCGCGATGATCGGCGCGACCTGGCGGAGCACCTGCCGCGCCGGCGCGTAGTCGCGAGAGAGCTCGAGCGCCTCGATGACCATCTCAACGCCGCGGCGCTGGTCGCCCTCGACGGAGACCGCCATCCCGCGGATGGTGAGGTCCCGGGCGTCCCAGTAGCGCGAGAGCCGCAGCGCGTTCGCCTTCCCGGCGATGTCGCTCTTCTCGATCGCGAGGAATTCGAGCGGGTCCTTCTCCTCGAACGCGTCGAGCAGGGCGAGGAGCGTGCCGTAGCTCGTCCGGTCCGATGAGTACGCGAAAGAGGGCGCCTCGTAGACGACGATGGGGTGGTCGTCCGTGTTGATCGGCCCTTGGCCCGCGAAGGCGTCGAGCATCCCGACGGACGCGAGGGACCCGCCGAAGAAATCCAGGTCCTCGCGCATCTTCAGCTCGATCAGCGTCGCGGCCAGGGGGACATCGGTGACCACCTCGCGCGTCCACCCGAACCGGCGCGCGAGCGGGGCGTCGGAGCCGATGAGCCCGAGCATGGGCGTCTGGATGTTGAAGGGCGAGAGCACCGCGACCGCGTCCGGGTACACCTCCAGGAACGTGCGCGTGATCAGGCGGACCGTCTCGACGTCGAGCTGATAGAGCGGCAGCCACTGGCAGAAGAGCCCGCCCTCGCTCAGCCGCTCGCGGATCGCCTCGAAGTGCTCTCGCGTGTAGAGCGTGCCCGCGCCGTCACGCGCCGGGTGGAAGAGGTCCGCGACGATCACGTCGTACACCCCGTCGTCCGCGCGCACGAACCGGCGAGCGTCGGCGCTGACGATGTCGATCCGCTCGTCGGTGCGCCAGTCGCCGATCACCGGCTCGAAGAACTTCGTCGCCTCGACGATCTCGGGCACCAGCTCCACGCCCGTCGCGCGCACGCCGGGCCACTCGCGCACCGCCCCGAGCGTCGCGCCCGTCCCCACGCCCAGGAACAGCGAGTTTTTCGCGCTGCCGTGCAGGAGCAGGGGGATGTGCGCCTGCCTCGGCTCGGCGAAGGTGGTCCACCGCCCGTCCGGCGATTTCTGGTACCCGCCCATGCTGAACTTGTTGTTCACCTTGAGGAACCGCTCGCCGTCCGCGTTTTCCACGACCGCCACCGCGCCGAGCACGCCCTCCGTGCGCCACACCGCCCGCCCGCCCGCCGGCGGCTCCACGTGCACGAGGCTCACCGTCATCGCGATGAACCCGAGCACGAGCGGGAGGCTGAGCGAGGGCAGCATCGCGATCCGCACGCTCGGGAGGAGCAGCAGGTACCCGCCCGCCGCCGCGAGGAGCGAGAGCTTCGCGCCGATCATCGGGAGCAGGATCACCCCGAAGAGCGCCGGGCCCAGCGCCGAGCCGATCGTGTTCACGCCCACCGCGTACCCCACGCCGGAATTCTCCCGACGCGACGTCTGCACGAGGTGGGAAAAGAGCATCCCCATCGCCACCGTCGGCAGCCCGAAGACGAGCGTCCCCAGCGCCAGCTCCGCGCCGATCGAGCCGAGCTTGTTCGCGCCGAACGTCCCGCGGAAGTCCCCGTACACGCTCGGCGCCTCCGAGAGCACGAGCACCCCGAGCAGCACCGACGAGCTGAGCAGCACGAGCAGGTAGTGAACCAGCAGGGCGTTCCGCCGGTGCGCGAGCAGCCTCTGGTACAGCGCCCCGCCGATGGCCGTCCCGACGAGAAACGCGCTGAGACCGGCCGCGAAGGAGTAGACGGTGTTCTCTAGCACCTGCCCCATCGTCCGCACGGCCAGGACCTCGTACCCGATGCCGAGCCCGCCCGTTGCGAAGAGCGTGACGGCGAGCCGCCCGCGGGGGAGGCGCCGCTCACGCTCGAAATCATCGACCCGACTCGGCGCGCGAACGGAGCGGTACAACGCGAACGCGACCAGCGCCACGCCGATGTTGACGGACGCGAAGAGCAGCGTCGTCGCGGCGTACCCCATCGCCGGGAGGAGGACGAACGCGCTCGCGCACGTGCCGATGACCGCGCCGAGGGTGTTGCTCGCGTAGAGACCGCCGATGTGGCGGCCGGGCGTGCCGGCCATCGCGCCGGCGATGCGGTCCATCGCCGGGAGCGTCGCGCCCATCGCCGTCGTCGCGGGCAGGAGCGTGACCGCCGGGAGCGCGAACGCGACGAGCCAGTGTCGGAGCGGCGTCGCCTCGGCGCCGATGAGCGAGTACGCCAGCTCGTTCATCGCGGGGATCAGCGCGACCGTGAGGACCGCCCACGCGCCGATCGCCACCTCGAGCCCGACGTACCACTTCCCCGGGTTCGCCGCCCGCCCGACGAGCTTGTCGAGCGTGAACGCCCCGAGCGCCAAACCCGCGAAAAACGCGCTCACCACCGCCAGCATCCCGGGCACCTCGTGCCCCAGCCCGGCGGAGAACATCCGCGTCCACGCGATCTGGTACCCCAGCCCCGCCGCGCCGGACGCGACCATCACCGCGTGCATGATCAACCTGTGTCTCGCCCCGGACGTGACGGCGGGGCCATCTTGCGCCATCATGATGGAGCAAAGAGTAAAGCTTCCTCGTCACTCGCGGGTAGAACTCATCGTGAACAGTTTTCTGGCGGTCTTTTTCGCGGGCGGGTTGGGAGCGGCGTCGCGCTACGGCGTCACCCTCGCGCTGCGCCGCCCGGCCTTCGAGCACTACCCCTACGCCACCCTCGGGGTGAACGTCCTCGGGAGCCTGCTCATCGGCCTCCTCGGCGCGCTGCTGGCCTCGAAGGCCCCGGACCGCGACCTCCTCCGCGAGGCCCTGCTCATCGGGTTCCTCGGCGGGTTCACCACCTTCAGCGCCTTCAGCGCGGACGTCCTCAAGCTCGTGCACGACGGCGAGCAGGGCAAGGCCCTCGCGCACGTCGCGATGCATATCGCCCTCTGCCTCGGCGCAGTCTGGATCGGCCACGCCGCGGGCGTCTCGATCTGGGGCAGGGCGACGCCGTGAGCGAACGCGACGGAACCATCCTCACCGCGCAGGAGGCCGGCCGCCTGGAGCGCGAGCCCCTCGTGCTCACCGCGCGCACCGTCGCGCGGAGCCTCCACCAGGGCGTCCACCGCAGCGCCGGCGTCGGCGGATCCACCGAGTTCTACGACTACAAGCAGTACACCCAGGGCGACTCCACACGGTTCATCGATTGGAAAGCCTACGGGCGCTCCGACCGCCTCTACCTCAAACGCTTCGAGCCCGAGAGCCGCATGAGCGTGAGCCTCTTCCTCGACACCAGCGCCTCGATGCGCTTCGCCTCCGCCGGCGAGGGCGAGCGGACCAAGCTCCAGCGCGCCGCCGAGATCGCCGCATCGATCGCGTACCTCGCGTGCGCCCAGGGCGACGCCGTGGGGATCAACGACGCCCCGCCTACGTCCGGCTGGCCCGCGTTCGCGCGGGTGATCGAGACCCTGCGCGCCGCGATCGACCGGGCCGGGAGCGCGCCGATGCTCGAATCGCTGCAGCGTTTCACGACCGCGTCGGATCTTGTGATCCTGCTCACCGACGCGCTGGACGAGCCCGCGCCCCTCGCGGACGCCCTCCGCCGCCTCGCCGGGACGCGCGGGCGCGACATCGCCCTCGTGCAGGTCCTCACCCGCGACGAGCTGGAGCTGCCCGACCTCGGCCTCGCCCGCTTCGAGGACCCCGAGACCGGCGAACGCACCGTCTCCGACACGAACGCCAGCGCCGGGGCGTACCGGGACGCCCTCGCCGCGCACCTGCGCGAGACCGAGCGGCTCGTCCGCGCCGTGCGTGGCGCGTACCACCTCGCGTCGACGAGCGACCCGCCCATCGACGCCGTCCGCGCGATCACGCACCGCGGATCTCGTTGAGAAAACTCAGCTCGCGAGGCGGAGGTCGTTGCCGTCGCCGTCCGTCTCCGGCTTGGCGGCCTGCGCGTCCTGCCCGTAGAGCACGACCCGGTTCCGCCCGTTGCGCTTGGCGTCGTACAGGGCCTGGTCGGCCGCCTTGATCCATTCCTCGCAACCGACGACCCCGTCCACGCCCTGGCTCGTGCACCCGAACGACGCGGTGGCGCGCATATCGGGGAAGATCGGCCAGCGTTCCTTCTCGATCGCGACGCGGATGCGCTCGCACACGATCTTCGCTTCGTCGATCGACGTGTCCGGCAGGATGATCGCGAACTCCTCGCCCCCGTACCGGCAGGGCACGTCGTACGCGCGGACCTCACGACGGAGGATCGCCGCGAACGATTCGAGCACGGCGTCGCCCGCCGGGTGCCCGAAGGTGTCGTTGAGCTTCTTGAAGTGGTCGAGGTCGCAGATCACGAGGCTGAGCACGGCGTTCTTGCGCCGAACGGACTCGATCTCGGACTTGATCCGCTCGTCGAGGTGCGCGCGGTTCCACAGGCCGGTGAGCCCGTCGATCTGCGCCTGCTGCTCCAGCATCTTCATCAGGCGGTCGAGCTTGATCGCGGACTGGATGCGCGCCCGCAGCTCGTGGACGTCGAACGGCTTGGTCACGAAATCCATCGCGCCCAGTTCGAACGCCAGGACCTTGTCCGCCGATTCCTGCGTGCCCGAGATGATGATGATCGGGATCCCCATCGTCGCGGGGTTGTCTTTCAGGTGCCGGATCGCGTCGAAGCCGTCCATCCCCGGCATGCTCAGGTCGAGCAGGATGAGCGAGGGCTGCTGCGCCTCGGCCAGCTCCACGCCCTCGTACCCCGAGTACGCCGCCAGGAATTCCAGCCCATCGTTCTTGAGCTTGAACGTCAGCAGGCGATGGATCGACGGCGAATCATCGACGAGCAGCAGGACGGGTTTGTCGCTTGGAGAGATCAAGTGTCGGTCTCCGCGTGCGGGCGTGTGACGGGTACAGATGGTCAGGCGCTCGCGCGCTTGCACAGGGTCAGGAGCTGCTCGAACGATTCACTCAACGTCTGCTTGTCGGTTTCCCCGGATTTGATCTGCTGCTCGAGGTCGGCCGCGGCGTCCGTGATCGTCGGGAACCCGTACCCGCCGCTGGCGCCCTTGAGCTGGTGCGAGATCGTGCGGAGCTCGTCCATCGCGCCCTCGTTCCAGGTCCGCTCGAGCGTCGCGATGCGATCGCCCATCTCCTCGACGAAGAGCTCGACGAGCTCCATCATCTCGGCGTCGTCGGCGAATTCGCTGAACAGCGGCTCTCTGGATCCGGATTTCGGCAACATGGCGCAGCTCCACTCTCTTGAACACACCGCGGGCCCCGGACAGTCGTGATCGGGGACGCACGATTCCCTACATCGAGCCCTTGGACCGGCGGCTCAAGGTCCGCGGCCGACCCCCGCCCGGCGGGGCCCGCACGACCGGACCACCCCGCCCAGCACGCCCGCCGGATTTCGATTCGACAACCCGCTTCGCCCGATCTAGTGTCCCCTCCCCGGGTGACGACGACGCCGCCCGATAACCCGCCGACGACCGGAAATCCGTGACCGACCGCCAGCGCATCACGATCGTTGTCAACCCGCGATCGGGTCGCGGACGCGGCCTGCGCCTGGAGTCGCTCATCTCGCGCGCCCTCGCGGACGCCGGGCACCGCGTCACCACCGTGCCCATCGAAGACATCGCGTCCCTCGACCGCGAACAGGGCGCACCCCCCGACGCGCTCATCGCCGTCGGCGGCGACGGCACCGTGCACGCCGCGCTGCCCTACGCGACACGCCTCGGCTCGCCCGTCTATCACGCGCCGCTCGGGACGGAGAACCTCTTCTCGCGTGAGTTCGGCATGACGCGCGATCCGCAGAGCGTCCTCCGCGCCGTCGAGGCGATGAACACCGACGCCGTCGACCTCGCCGTCTGCGACGGCACGCCCTTCGCCATCATGTGCGGCCTCGGCTTCGACGCCAACGTCATCGAGGCGCTCCACCTCGTGCGCAACGGCGCCATCTCGCACCTGAGCTACCTCCGCCCGATCTGGAAGGAGCTCTCGAATTTCCGGCGCGTGCCCGTCACCGTCGAGCTCGACGGCGAGGCGATCGTCGAGAACGCCGTCGGCCAGCTCGTCGTCGCCAACTCGCGCCAGTACGCCCTCCGCTCGGATCCCGCGCTCCGCGCCTGCGTCCGCGACGGGAAGACGGACGTCGTCTTCCTCCCCCACGCGTCACGCGCCGGGCTCATCGCGTGGTCCCTCCGCACCCGCGTCCGCGCCCACCTCTCGAGCCCGAGGGCCGTCTACGCGAGCGGACAGCGCGTCCGCATCACCGCCCACGCCGACGGCGCCGCCGTACAGATCGACGGCGAGTTCACGCGAAGGCTGGACGGGGGCGAGTCGATGACGATCACCAGCGCGCCGAAGGCGCTGAAAGTGCTCCTCCCGCCATCAAACTAATTCAGGCTTTTTCGATCAGGCCTTCGAGCGGATCGGCGCCGAGGACTTCTCCGCGCTGTTCCGCGCGTGCGCCGGCGCGGACGCCCCCGTCTCGCGCTCGAAGGCGTCCTCCCACGCGTCGTAGTGCACCTGCCAGAAGTGATCGAACGACGCCCGGATCGAGTACCGGCTCGCGCGCGTGTGCGCCGTCCGCCCCATGCGCTCGCGCTTCTCGTCGTCCAGCAGCATCTCCACGACCGTCCGCTGCCAGAGACCCGGGTTCGACCCGGGCAGGATGAGCCCGGTGATCCCGTGGTCCACCACCTCCTTCGGCCCGCCCTGGTCCGAGACGATCACGGGAACGCCCGAGCTCTGGCTCTCGAGCACCACCTGCCCGAGCGTGTCCGTCAGCGACGGGAAGACGAACAGGTCGCTCGACGCGTAGATCGTCGAGAGCTCCTCCCCGTGGCGGAACCCGAGGAAGTGCGCGCCGTGGCGCGACAGCTCGGACTCCATCTCTTTCCGGTACGGCCCGTCGCCGACGACGATCAGCTCGACCTCGCGCCCCTCCTCGGCGCAGCGACGGCGGATCTCCGGCCAGATCTGCGTCAGCAGCGGCAGGTTCTTCTCCACGCTCACGCGACCGATGGAGAGCACCTTCAGGCTGCTCGGGCTCACGCCCTCGAAGCGGCCCCACACCGAATCGTCCTTGTACGTGGGCTGGAACGTGTCCAGCGCGATCCCCGGCGCCAGACGCACCATCCCCCGCCGGTCGAGCCCGAGCGTCTCGAGCGACGCCATGTAGTCGTCGCTCCGCGAGAAGATGCGGTCGAAGGGCGTGTAGAAGAACTTCATGTAGTCCGAGCAGATCTTCGTGTACACCGCGTCCTCGAAGAGGTGATCGACGTACGCGGGGAAGTCCGTGTGGTACACGCCGCACACCGGCACGCCGAGCCGCTTGGCCGCGAGCCACCCCGCGAACCCCACCGGCCCGGGCGTGGAGATGTGCACGACGTCCGGCTGGAACGCGTCCACCTCGCGCCACAGGCGCAGCAGCGGCGGGAGCGCGACGTCCAGGTTCGCGTACCCAGGCATCGACATCGCGAACACCGGCTTGTGGTTCGTGATGTAGGGCACCTCCGGCACCGGCAGACGCGTGGACGTGACGACCTGGAACTTCCGCCCCGCCAGGTGGCCCTGCTCGCCGACGTTCTGGATGAACCGCGACACGCCGTTGACATCCCCGAGCGTGTCCGTGAAGAGCATGACCCGCATCGACTCGGGCGTGACGGCACCCTCGTCGGCAATCCCCGATTCGCGTTCGATCTGCTGCAAGAACCGGCGCTCCTTATTCTGGTGCGACAGGGAAAAGATATACGGCAGCTGGAACGCGACGAGCGCCGCGTAGCTCACGAGGCTGTCGATCATCCCTTGTTGGTCGAGCCCCCGCAGGGCTTTCATCCCGTCGCCCCGCATCGCGTCGGAGAGGCGGTCGACGAGGTCGTCGGCGAACGCCGCCATCCGCTCGTGCTGGGCCATCGCGGGGCCGTCGGCGGTCCCCGGGTTCTCGACGCACGCCCGGATGTCGCGGTACTCCGCGAGCAGCGGCCCCAGCTCGCTCGACAGCGCCCGCATGAGCGAGCTCCCCTTGCCCACCCGCCCCCGGCTCGGCGTCAGCTTCGAGACCAGGGTGTCGAGGGAGAGCGACAGCTTGCTCGGCTCCTCCGCCTCGACGCCGGAGAACTTCGCGACCGCCGCGCCAACCGCCTTGCCCCGCGGGCGGAGCGTCGGGTGAACGCGGTCGGCGTACCAGTTGAGCCCGACGGTCATGAGCTGGTGCGCGAGCAGCGAGACGTGCCCCGCCTCGCCGCGGGGCGTGCCGCGCCCCATCATCACGGCCGCCAGGAACTCATCGGGCGTGGTGATCGGGTTCGCCGGATCGTGCAGGACCTCGGTCCAGGTGCGCCCGACGTTGAGCAGCGCGTGGTCGTCCGAGCCCGCCGTCGCCGCCTTGTTCCAGATGCGGGACCACCGTGTCCCGAGTCCGTGCGCGAGCCTGAGCCGCTCGATCTTCGCCGGCGTCAGCGCGTCGAGCCACTTGTCCAGTGTGCGGACGTGCGCCGAGGAGTGCGCGCCGTTCAGGCGCTCGAACCCCTTGAACAGCAGCGCGCACCGCTCGAGGTGCCAGAGCGTGAGCCGGTCGTTCTGCACGTACAGCGGGTGCGCGAGCGAGTGCGCCAGGTCCCGCTCGCGGAGCCAGTCCGCGAACCGGTACACGTCGTCCCGCAACTCGAACTTCTCGATCTCCTCGTCCAGCTCCGGCGTCAGTCCCCACACGAGCACGTGCAGCTTGCACCGGTCCTCGGGGAAATAGACCGTCACCTCCTGCCCGACGACCAGGTCCTCGAACCCGCGCTCCACCAGCGTCATCGCTCCGGCGATCGTGTCGTGATCCGTGATCGTCACCATCGTCATCCCGCGCGACTTCGCCAGGTCGTACACCTTCTCCGGCGGCGAGTAGCTCTCCGGGCAGTCCAGCTTCTTGAACGCAGCGATCACCGGCTTCGAGCTCGCGCTCGTGTGCACGTGCATGTCCATCCGGTGCGCGCGCACGGGATCGGGCGACGCCGACGCGCCGTCGAGCTCCAGGTCGATCTCCAGCTCTCGTTCGAGCCCGCTCATCCAGCGGTCGCGCGGTCCCATGCGTGGGTCCCTCACACATCCTGTCCAACGTCGAAACCGACCCCCGCACCGACCGCCTGCCACGGCTCTCAGCCTCCTGCCGATCCGCCGTGAAGCGGGCCGCATCCGTGCGAAGGACGCGCATTCTGTCGAGCGTGGTGTACCAGACGAAAATGTGCGATTCGCCGGGAACTTGTAAGCATTCTGTTTGATCGAGCGACCGAAGGGACCCTCGCCGCGGAATGATCACCGATTCTCTTCAGCTTGCGCACGCTCACCGCCCTCACTCCCCTTCTCCGCGGGCAGAAAAAGCGTCAACATCCGGAATGATCTATGAGATCCGGCGCACCTGTGACAAAGTAGGGGTGTACGGGCATCCGCGTTCGGTCAGGACGACCACCCGGGGAATCGGGGAGCCCACCCGCCCTGTCCTCCCCCTCCGGAGACCCGCCATGCACTCGCATTTGAATTCACACGGAATCGTCCGATCCATGAGGCGACGCGTCGCCTCGTACCTTTGTGTCGGGATGGCCGCCGGGTCGATGGCCGTCGGCCCCGCGTTCGCCCAGGACGCCCTGACGCCGGACGGCCCAACGCCGCTGCCCGCGCACACCCATGCAACACTGAGCTCGGGCCATGTCGCTCCGAGCACGCTCGCCGGCTCGACGCCCTGCCCGGGCGACTGCGACGGCAACGGGTTCGTCGATTTCAACGACCTCGTGACCATGCTGTTCGAATTCGGCACCGACCCGACGCTCGCCGGGTGCGACGCGGACGCCAACGGATTCGTCGATTTCAACGACCTTGTCACAACGCTCTTCCTCTTCGGCCCTTGCCCCGAAGACACGGTCTTCATCCCGATCCAATCGGCGTTCGACCTCTTCGATTCGCTCGAGGCCCTCGCCGCGACCGTTCAACTCGGCCAGCCCGACCCGCTCGGCGGCCGGATGGTGCTCGAGCAGTTCCGAGACGATTTCATCCCCACGATGATGCACATCGTGGACATCGAGCTCGTCGCGCTCGACCTCGTCGCCTTCCTGCCCTTCCAGGTCCGCGGGGAGCAGGAGCTCATCGCCGAGCTCGACGGCCTCCTCCAGACGATGACCGATCAGGAACTCCACGACCTCGTCTACATCGAAGCCGACATGATCTCGCACACCGACGTCTTCCAACTCGTCGGACCGGATCTCATCGTCCAGCTCCAGTCCGACGCCGTCGGCGGGTACGTCCCGCTCGGCTCCTTCGGGCTCGGCTGGCTCTGGGAGTGGGCGATCAGCCTCGCGGAGTGCGTCAGCAAGGGCGTCTTCGCGCTCATCCTGAAACTCATCGCGGCCCTGCACGGCCTGCTCCATTCGGACGCCAGCCTGATCTCCATCGCCGACCCGATGCCCTCCCTCGCGTTGCTCAGCGGGTTCTCACAGCTCGTCGTCAACGCCCAGGGCGCCCCGGACGGCGGGCGACAGGTCATCACGGCCGTCCGCGACCAGATGATCCCCGCGGCGCTGATGACCGTGGAAAACGAGCTGATGCTGCTCGGCCAGCCCCAGACGATCCCCATGGCCCAGATCGGCGCGATGGAGGCGCAGGCCGCGGCGAACAACCTGCTCCTGCTCCCCGATCCCCTGCTCAACGACATCGTCTACGGCGACCCGGCGATCCTGCCCGCGGCCGAAACCGTCCTCCTCGCTGAGGCGGACATCGCGGCGCTGCTCAACGTCAACGCGTCCGCGAGCCTCTCCGAGTGGCTCTGGAGCACCATCCTGGCGTTCATCGACTGCATCCCGGACGTCGGCGAGATCCTGCGCAAGCTCCTGGGCACCGGCCACGACGTCGCCCACTCGACCAATCCGACCAGCGCCGATCCGTTCGTGTTCGGCATCCTCGACGGGTTGAGCAACACCATCGTCGCCCTCCAGGGCCAACCCGACCGCGGACGCCAGCTCGCGCTGTACGGACGGGACATCTACCTCCCGCAGATCGGCACCCTCATGGACAACAAGCTCACCATGATGGGACACCCCGAGCTGATCCCCGCCGCGCAGTACGGCATCCAGGCCCAGCGGGACCGCCTCACACAGGCGCTCCTGCTCCCGGACCCGCAGCTCAACCAGGAGATCTACGACAGCCGGCCCGACGTCCAGCTCTTCGGCGACGCCTGGGTGAACACGATCTCCCCGCTCGGCGTCAACGCGGCGCTGAGCGACAAGGTCATCTGGAACGGCATCATGCGCCTGCTCAAGTGCCTCAACGAAGAGGACAAGGACAAGGTCGCGTGGGTCCTGGAGAAGATCCACGGGCTGCTGCACTGAGCCCGCCGGGCGGCCGCGGGCCGCGCGAACTCACGATCCCAGCGCACCCCGGCCGTTTGGCCGGGGTTTTCTTTTGATACAACTCGCGCGACCATGGATCTATGAAACGAATCAAGTCGCGACGGTTCTGACCAAACCGGCGGCCAGCGCGGGCGGTACGCCCTTTGGGGCAACAGCCCGATGTTCAACCCGCAAAGGACCCATCCATGAAATCACTCGCAACCCTGCTCACGCTCGTGCTCTGCTCCTCGCCCACGATGGCGGCGGACTCGGCCTCGAAGATCCCGATCCGCGAAATCACCGCGTTCAAGGACGGGCACGCGCTCGTGCTGCGATCGGGCCTCGCCTCGGTCGACGGCGACCACCGCATCCGCATTCGCGACCTGCCCCGCCCGGTCCTCGGCACGTTCTGGCCGGACGTGAAGGGCGAGGGCCTCTCCGTCGGCGCGGTCACCGTCGAGCACGTCGACGCTCCCGTGACGCGCCCCGCGTCGTCGACCGAAGCGATGCTCCGCGCGAACGTCGGCCGCCGCATCATCTACCGCGACGCGTGGGACGAGATCCGGAGCGGCGAACTCGTCGAGATCATCGAGCGCGAGCCGCGGGAGACCGCCGGCCCGCCTCAGAAGTACTACGACAACGCGTCGAGAACGGAGAAGTACCGAGCGACAACGGTCACCGTGCCCGGGGAAACGCTCGTTGTGATCCGCGAGACCGACGCGGTCGCGACGCTCCCCATCGCGTCGATCCACGACCTGCGCTTCGAGGGCGGCATGCCCGCGCGCGCCGTCGAGCGCACCGAGGAAACGGAGCAGATGACGATCGCCCTGGAAACCGACGGCTCCGGGATCCGCGAAGCCGACGTGTCGCTCATGTACCTCGAGAAGGGCGTCCGCTGGGTCCCCTCGTACCGCATGACGATCCTCGAGGACGACCGACTGCTCGTCGAACTCCAGGCGAGCGTCGTCAACGAGCTCGCGGACCTGAGCGACGTGACGATGCACTTCGCCATCGGCGTGCCAACGTTCACGTTCGAGAACGTGCCGGACCCCCTCGCCATGCGCGAGGTCTTCGACGACCTGGGCATGTTCTTCCGAGAACGGACCGGCAACGAAACGGGCGGCATGCTCGCGCTCACCACCGTCACGTCACAAGGCGGCGGAGGCGGCGGCGGCTCGATCTTCGGGAACACCGGCGCCCAAGCGGGCGGACCGGAAGCCCCGAAACTCCTCGGCGGCGGTCGCACCGAGGACCTCTACGTCTTCACCGTCAAGGGCGTCTCACTCCGCGAAGGCGGCCGCATGGCGATCCCCCTGCTCCGCTACGAGCTGCCCATGGAACAGCTCTACACGCTCGACCTGCCGGTGACCATCCCCCAAGAGCTCCGCCGCAACCTCTCGCACACGCAGCAGCAGGAGCTCAGCAGGATCCTCGGGGCACGCTACCCAAGGCACGCCCTGCGGATCACCAACGACAACCCGGAAGGGCACCCCATCACGACCGCGTCCGCCCTGATCGTCCGCGACGGCCGAACCCTCGCGCAGGGCATCATCGGCTACACCGCGCCGGGCGGCGTCACGGACCTGGAAGTCGGCGTCGCGGTCGATATCGAGGTCGACGAGGAAGAACTCGAAACCGGACGGAAGCCCGACGCCCACACATGGAACGGCAATCTCTACACGCAAACCGACGTCCGCCACAGCGCCCGCGTGACGAACCACAAGTCCCACCCGATCACGCTCGAGTACCGCAAGTTCGCTTTCGGGACCCCCAGCAGCGTGAGCGAACCCGGCCGATCACGCACGCTCCCGTCCTACACCGACGAGATCGTCTGGCCAGACACCGTCGGCCACGGCTGGCGCTGGTGGAGCTGGCCGCACTACTGGCGCGCCCTCAACCCGCCCGCTGTCTACTCGTGGTCACGCACGCTCGAGCCGGGCGAGACGCTCGAGTACGCCGCGGAGTGGCATTTCTACACCCCGTAAGCACGCCGATACTCATGGAGTCGAAAAGAAAGAACGGCCCGCTCCCAACCGAGAGCGGGCCGTTTCACTTCTCCGTCATGGATCGAGGGCGACGCGATCACCGGCGGCGACGCACCGAAGCCAGCCCGCCGAGCCCGAGAAGGGCCGCGGCGCCCGGCGTCGGGACCGCGAAGCCGGGGGAGCCGATGAGCGTGATGTTGAAGCTCGGCGGGAAGCCGATGCTGTCGTTGAAGAAGGGCAGGGACTCCACCGTGCCCGGCTCGCCCAGCACGTGCGGGACGAGCGAGTCGTCGGGGTTGACGATCGCGGTCGAGAGGTTGTTGTTGTGCAGGTCGTCCAGCTGCGTGTGCGCGAGCGACGTGACGATGCTGCCGTCGCCGAGCATGATGTTCACGGCGTCGCCCGACGCCAGCGTGCCGCCGCCGTTGGTCGCGACGACGTCGAAAGCGCCCGGCCACACGGTCGAGAACACCGCGACGTCCGTCGCGTCGCCCACGACCACAACGATCGACTCGCCCGGGTCGATCGTCGTCACGTCGAGGGCGCCCGCGGCGGAGATGCTCGCCGAGGCGTCGTCGTAGAACAGGCCCGCGGTGGAGAGCGCGTTCGGACCGAAGTTCGTCAGCTCGAACCAGTCGGCGGTGCCGTCGGCGCCGGACACGCCGGTGTAGATCTCGGTGATGCGGAGATTGCTGAGCCCCGCGGAGGCAGACGCGGCAAGGGCGAGAACGGAAACGGTGGTGGTGAACTTGTTCATGTGAGTTTTCCTTCCGGGGCAGCCCCCGGTGTGCGGGTTGGGTGTCCGATCACGGGTGCGCGATCGGTGTCGTACACACGGGCCCGCTCGGGCCCCGTGCGAGTTCAATGACAGGTGTCAACGAGCATTCACGCGCGACGGCGGCGAACCGCGGCCAGGCCGCCGCACGCGAGCAGCGCCGCCGTGCCGGGCGCCGGGATGATCCCCGGCGACCCCACGATCTGGACCTCGAAGAAGGGCGGGTTGCCGATGTCGTCGTTGAAGAACGGCCCGGACAGGAACGCGCCGTTCACGCCGAGCTGCGAGGGTGTCTCCACGCCCGTCGAAAAGTCGAGCGTGGACAGGCCGTACGACGCGGTGTACCCCTGGGACGCGACGATCGTGCCGTCGCCCATCAGGATGTTGACCACGTCGCCCTCCTGGCTCAGCGCCCCGCCGTCGAGCGTCGTGAGCACCGTGATGCCGCGGGCCTCAGCGTTCCAGATCTCTTCGAACTGCTGGAACCCCTCCAGGCCGGCCTCGATGAGCACAACGACCGCCTCGCCCGGCATGAGCGTGTGCGGCGCGATGAGCCCGCCGGAATTCGGGTCCGCGGAGTCGTCGTCGTAGATGAGCCCATTGGTCGAAATCGGCATGTTGCCGACGTTCGAAAGCTCGAACCAGTCCACGGTCCCGTCGTTGCCCTGCAGGCCCGTGAAGATCTCCGTAATACGGAACTCGCCCGCGGCGAGGGCGGAGCCCGTGAGCGCAGCCACAGCGGCGGCGCCGAATAGCGTCTTCATACCTTCTCTCCTTAAGAATGATTCGGTCTCACGACGCGGCTCGACACGCCCGAGCCCGTGGCGCCACCGGACACCTCGTCCGATGTGCGGGCAGAATAACTCTACGAAGAGCTAACACATGACCGAATATCGAAAACATATATTATTAAACGGTATGGATTGCGCAATATCAACGCGGGCCGAATCTCGCGTGAGGCGTTTGTTCTCAAAAATTGCCCAGTTCAACACGTCGTGTCCCCAAAGCTGTGCCCTGAACGGAAGGCGGCCCGCCCGGGGAGGGGCGTACGATCGGCGCGAGAGCCGGACGGGAGGGTGGATGGGGGCAGGATGGAGCTCGAGCCGATCCGTTTGCACGCGATACGAACCGGCCAGCCACCAAGCGGGACAGGGTCTGGCGATACGCACATCCCCCTGAACATGGTGCTTGTGCCTGTTCACGCGTTTCGAGCGGCATAAAGCACAGGTCTCTCGATTTTTGACTCGATCGCGTGGGGCACAGATCGGTCGTGGTTCACGCATCGACGTCCCGAGCGGCTTCCAGAGGCCCTGAGCAAGCCCGCCCTCCCTCGCCCGTTCCCGATCGGCGGTCGCGGCGCACACGGAGCCGAGGGTGGTCATCTAAACATAATAAAGGAAATGTGACGAACGTGTTGGGGTTTTCGTAATGCTATAGAAAGAACAAGGGAATCGTCTTTCATATGAAGCGAAATCTGATATTCGCGGATGATTCTCCGCGACGGCCGTGTACCGTATGCCCGAACACCTGAGCCGTGCCCCTTCAGTGCATCTCGTCACACGTTCGAATCGGACGCCGCGTCGGCGTCCGCGTGATGTCGCGTTGCGCTCCGATGGAACGGCTCCGTTTCAAGGAGATACGAGATGAACAAGTGCATCATTCCCGCCCTCGCCCTGGCCGTCGCCGCGGGCAACGTCTCGGCGAGCACAGTCGTCGCCGGCGAGCTGTACATCAACGAGGTCGTCCACAACCCCAAGGGCAACGACGAGGAGTGGGAGTACATCGAGCTGTACGGCTGCCCCAACACGTCGCTCACCGGCCTGGCCGTCATCGTCATCAACGACACCAACAACGACGGCGAAGGCGAGGTCGACGAGGCCTTCGTCTTCCCGACGTCCGGCAGCAAGTACCAGACCAACTGCGATGGCTACTTCGTGATCTGGAACACCGGCCACACCGGCTCCGGCGACGCGGACGACCACGCCGAAGACTCCGAGATCTGGGGCCACCTCCCCAGCTCCATCACCCAGGACCTCGACTGGACCATGGGCGAGCTCGACGCGGCGTCCACCCGCTACGAGGCCTCCTTCCGCGAGCTCGAGACGTCGACCGACGACGCCGGCAAGATCTCCAACGACGGCTCCAATTCCTTCCTCCTCATCAAGGACTACACCCTCACCGACATCGACAAGGACTCCGTCGTCGAGATGGACGCCGGCGACCCGGACCTGGACGTCACCGTCATCGACGAGATCGCGTACAACGACGATGGCGACGAGTTCGTCTTCAGCGAGGCCGCCGAGTTCGACTACTCGCCCGGTTTCAACCCCGGCTTCCTCATGCGTGTCGCCGATATCACGGCCGATGTCGTCGACGGCACCATCGATATCCACCCCGGCACGGGCGCCGGCGAGGACGAGCCCTACCGCGACGCCTACTCCGAGTGGTTCTCCGGCGAGGTGGATTCCAACCCCAGCGGCAGCAACGACTACTTCACCATCGAGGCCGACAACTACGGCGCCGGGCTCTACACCACCGGCACGCCCAACACTTTCACCCCGCAGCAGAACATCTCCGGAGTTCGGCTGACCCCCGGCTACGCCAACCACACGATCGTCGACACAACGCCCGACTCCGATGACCGCAAGCAGATCTCGCCCTCCGGATCCTGCACCGCGTGCTCCTCGCTCAAGGGCGACATCAACGGCGACGGATTCGTTGACACCTTCGACATCGTCCGGGCGCTCGAGCTCGGCGCCGACGCCGAGGAGCTCCTCGACATCCTGAACCGTTTCAACAACTGATCGCCCCGCGACGCGGTGCTCGAACTCCGTCCGGGTGTTCCCCGGACTGGCGACGCCCGGGACACGACGCCCCGGGCGTCGTCGCGTGCGCACGAAAAAACCCCGCGCGGGGGCCGCACGGGGTTCTTCAAGTGACCCCACGGGGATTCGAACCCCGGTTTCCAGGATGAGAACCTGGCGTCCTGGACCAGGCTAGACGATGGGGCCGTCTTTTCGAGCCCAATAGTGTAGATCGTCGCCCGGGACAGTCAAGCGCGGCGGATCACCCGCCGGATTCCTCCGATTCCGGGGCCGGAACCGGCTCGCCCGGGTGCGTGGAGCCGGGGAGGAACCCCGTCTTCGCGCCCGTGCGGTGGATCGCCGCCATCAACGCGCCGCCCAGCGTGTTTTCGTCGGCCCCTTCGCCGATCCTCTCCGCGATGAACGCCTGCTGATCCGCCACCGCCGACGCCAGGTCCTTCTGGATCGCCCGCCTCTGCGCGCGCACCTCGTCCATCGCGTCGGCGAGTTCCTCGTTGTTCATCCCCTGGTACGCCTCCGGGAGCGTCTCTTTGTCCAGTTCGTCGAGGTCGACCGAATCGTCCTCGAGCGCATCGACGAGGTCCCACGACGCGTTGCGGTACAGCGCGCTCGCCTTCGCCCCGGCGCGAGCGAACTCCGCCGCAGGCGCTGCCCCCGCGACGCGCGTGTCCTGCTCCTGCTGGTTGAGCGATCCGGCGCGTCCGCGCGCCCCGTACGCGACGTACGTCCCGTTCAGCGCCGTGTTGAGCTCGCTGATCCGCGCATCGAACGGCGTCTCGATGTGCATCCGGACCTTGTTGTGGTCGATCGAGCAGTACTCGCCCTCGCCCAGCTTCGCCCCCTCCGCCCAGAACGTGCCCTCGCCCGTCGCGTGCGGCCCGCAGAACACCGTGTGCACCGTCACCCCCTTGTTGATCGCCGACTGGATCGCGCTCGCGTACGGCACCGACCCCTGGCTGAACGGCTCGTTCCCCGCGATCACGAGGATCCGCAGCACGTTGTCGCCCTCCCCCGGCGCGATCCACGCCAGCTCCTCGCCGGCCCGCTGGATCGCGGCGCCGCAGAACTCCGACCCGCCCTTCGTCCGCAGCGCAAACAGCTGCTCGGAGACGATGTCCAGGTCCGTCGTGAACGGCACGCGCAGCTCGATGTAGTTGTCCGACGCCTCCAGACGGTCGTTCCCGTACTGGTACAGCGCGATCTGCAGCTGCACCGGCTCGTTCCCCGGGCACGCCGCGACGTCGCAGCAGTGCCCCAGCTTCGCCAGGTCGTTCACGACGTTCCACAGCTGCGCTCGGGCCTGGTCGATCAGACCGTCCATCGAGTTGCTCGTGTCCAGCAGCAGCGCGATCTGTACCACGCGCGCCTCGGTCTCCGCCGGAACAGGCGCGTCCAGCGCCGGCGGCAGGTCGATCTCGTGGTTCCCGACCGGCCCCCCGGCGACGGCCGCGGCGAGCAGGGCGAGCGACAGCGCCGACGCGCCGATCCGTTGTGCGTGCAAGCGAGCGTTCCTCATGAGTTGTCTCCTGGTAAGTGGTGGTCCGTGCCCCCGCCGGTGGTACGAGCTCGAACGCGCCGGGTTTCGTGCCGGGGCGCACCGCGACCGCAACTTCGCAAGAAATTCCTCGTCACTCATCGGAACCGCTGACGGCCCCCGCGCGTCAATCCGGGAGCGTCGACCGCACGGTCATCGCTGCGCGCTCGCCGTCGCCGAGCCCGTCAGTCTCCGGCAGCACGAGCTCTCCATCAGGCTCCCCGCGGAACCCGTTGTTCAGCGAGTAGATCTCGCCGATCGTCGGGTTCGCCGTCGCCTCGCCGATCACCTCCGCCGGGGCTTCCGGCGGCGCTTCCGGGGCCGTCTCGTCCTCCGCCCCGCGCACCGAGAACCCGAGGGCGATCAGCAGCGCGATCGCCGCGACCACGCACGCGCCCGCCGCCGCCGCACGCCGGGCGCGGATGCCCCCGAGACGCGACGAGACCGACGACGGCAGCGGGGGGGCGGACATCGCCTCGCCCTCGCCCCACGACTCCAGCATGTGTTCGAGTTGCTTATCGCGCATCGCTCGTCTCCAGTTCGCTCCGTTCATCCGTGCCCGTCAGCCGCTCGCGGAGCAGCTCCAGCGCCCGCCGGTACCGCGACGCCGCGGTGTTCCGGTTCAGGTCCAGCGCCTCCGCGATCTCGTCGAAGGTCATCCCGCCCGCGTGCTTGAGCACCACGAGCTCCGCGTACTCCCCCGGCAGCGCCCCGATCGCGTGGCGCAGCGCCTGCTGCGGGTTGAGCTCCATCGAGAGCGCCCGCGGCGGCGCCTCGCGCTCGCGCCGCGCCGCCCGCCCCCGCGACCGCATCACGTCCCGAGCCTCGTTCCGCGTGAGCGTCACGAGCCACGGCATCGGGCTCGCCACGCTCCGCAGCGCCCGCTTCGGCATCGCGAGCAGCTTGAGGTACACGCCCTGGAGGACGTCCATCGCGAGCGGCTCCTCGCGCACGATCACCCGCGCCACACCCAGGAGCGCGGGCGACACCAGCGCGTGCAGCCGACGCGCGGACTTCTCGTCCCCGCGCCGGCACGCGACCATGAGTTCCCGGAGCTCGTCCGGTTTCGGGGTCATCCGCCGAGCCGCCTCCGGAGGGTGTTCAGCTTCTCCTGCGCCGCCATGTCGTTCTTGTGCGTCCGCGTGAGGGCCGGGGCGACGAGCATCGCGAGGTCGCCGAACGCCCCCTCGCCGATCCCCTCGCCGAGCGTCTCGAGCTTCTCCTGCGCGTCCTCGTCGTCCCACGCCTGGTACACCTGGTCGACGAAGAGCCGGTACCCGTTGATCTGCTTCATCAGCCGCTCATCGGACTCGACGTCCCCGAGCAGCCGCAGCACCACGGGGTTCTCGCGGTCCGTCGAGCCGTCCATGCCCACGATCCCCCTGAGAAACTCGCGACGCCCCGCGAGGTCCGACTCGAAGAATCTCCGCTCGATCCAGTCCCCGCAGATCACCTTCTCGCCCAGGATCGACGCCCGGACCCCGAACGGGTCTTCGCGGTCGAACCGGTCGAGGGCCCGGAGCAGCTCGGCCTTCTGATCGGCGTTGAACAGCCCCGTGTCGAGCCCTTCGATGATCCGATCCGCCGTCGGATTGAACACCGATACCGAAACGAGCGAGCTGATCAGGATCATGTCGTCGGGGATGTGCGCCGCCATCCGGATGCCCGTGGCCAGCATGTCCACCGCGCCGTCGACATCGCCCGCCCGCAACGAAAGGAACCCGTGCACATCGAGCAGGCGCCACGAACGCTGGAAATACCCGACGTGCGGGATCAGTGTCTCGAACCCTTGCGAGTAGTCGATGCCGAAATCGGCATCGGACATGAGCGACGCCTCCTCGAGCAGGTGCACCGCGTGCGACGTCCGCTCCTCCCACTCACCTGCCTTGGTCGATACCGCCCAGGCATCATCGCCGTCACGCACGGCGTAAAAGTACTCATCCTTGAGATCGTCGTCCGCGTCGCTGACGATTGCCCACGCGTGCCAATACCGCAACGCCGCGTTGTCCTTCGCTTCCACACCGGCCGAGAGTGGGGCGCACATCGCCCCCCCCGTCACGCACGCCGCGAGTGCCATCGTTCTCAATCGCATGATCGTCTCCTTTGGTTCCGCGGAGGCGTCGGGCCTCCGTCCGCCCCGGGGACGACACCCAAACCGTATTGTGTCACGCATTCGCGCGGGGGAAGGCCGAAATTCTCCGCCGGTCCGGTACGATCGAGCCGTATGGCACGCACAAAGACACTCGGAACGGGCGGGTTCGCCCTCATCGCCGCCCTCGCAACGTCCCCCGCCCCGGGCGAAACCGTCGACTACGAGTTCCGCGCCCCTTCCGGCAACGTCCACGGGTGCCGCCTCCACATCGCCGAGGGCGAGACCGCCCTGGGCGTCACCGCCGTCCTCGTCGGCGGCGGCGGCATCACGGACATGCACTGGACCGTCCCCGGAACCTACACCGACGATTCCGGCGCCGAGGTCCCCCTCACCCGCGACGGCCAGCCCACGCGCGACGCGGACACCCTCGCCGAAGCGCTGCACAATGCCGGCTTCCACGTCCTGCAGTGGTCCTCCATCCACAAGGACGACCCCCTCCACGCCGAGGACCCCGCGATGGGCCGGTTCATCGACTTCTGGTACTCCGTCGAGCTGACGAAAGTCGCGATCGCCTCCGCCCGCGCCCGTCCGGAGATCGAATCGGACAACCTCGTCCTCGTCGGCCACTCCCTCGGCGCCCCGCGCTGCGCCGCCAGCGCGGACGACGACACCCTCGCGATGGCCTTCCTCGCCGGCGCGTACGTCTCACGCCTCGAAGGCCGATCGTTCGATTTGTGCGCCGAATACGGGAACAACACCGACAACGCGACGGACATCGACGGCGACGGCGAACTCTCCCCCTGGGAGTGCGCCGGCGCGCACCTCGCGCACACGCGCGATCATTTCTCAGACGAGCCGAAGTTCCGCCGTGACGTCCCCTGGGTCATCGACGTCCTCCGCGAGCGCCATATCCCCACCCTCGCCCTCTCCGGAGGCGACGACACCCTCTCCATCCACGCGCCTGTCCTCCTCAACGAAAAAACGAACGGCGGCCTCGATCACCTCACCGTCGAGGTCATCCCCGGCCTCGACCACAACCTCTCCGTCGCCGAAGAAGACCGCCCCGGCCCGATCGACGACCGCGTGGTCGAGCGCGTGGTCGGATTCCTGCGCGACGCCGTCGCCAGGCAGGACTGACGCGTCCCGCGCGCGGGCCGTGTGGTATCGTTCGATCCCGTTGCCAGGATCCAGGAGCCCGCCATGACCGACACCGAAACCGACCCCTCCCGCTTCGAGGGCCTCCCGCCCCTCCTCCCCATGGTCCCCTACACACGCTACGACCCCGGCGCGCCCCCCGAAGAGGCCTCGCGCCGCTTCTACGAGATCATGGACAAGCGCCGCTCCTGCCGCTTCTTCTCCGACAAGCCCGTCTCCCAGGCGACGATCGAGAACATCGTCCGCACCGCCGGCACCGCCCCCTCCGGCGCGCACAAGCAGCCGTGGACCTTCGTCTGCGTCAACGACCCCGCCCTCAAATCCGAGATGCGCGCCGCAGCAGAAAAAGAAGAACGCGAGTTCTACGAACGCCGCGCCTCGCGCCGCTGGCTCGAGGACCTCGCCCCCCTCGGGACGGATTCCAACAAGCCCTTCCTCGAGATCGCCCCGTGGGTCATCGTCGCCTTCCAGAAGGTCAAGACCGACGACGGCGGCATGGTCTACTACCGCGAGGAATCCGTCGGCATCGCCTGCGGCATGCTCATCAGCGCCATCCACAACGCCGGCCTCTGCACCCTCACGCACACCCCGAGCCCCATGAAGTTCATGAGCGAGGTGCTCAACCGCCCCGAGAACGAGCGCGCCTTCCTCGTCCTCCCCGTCGGCTACCCCGCCGACGACGCCACCGTCCCGGACATGCAGCGCAAGCCGCTCAAGGACATCATGGTCCTCAACCGAGGTACATAGACAAGGACCGAATTATGCGCACGATGAACGGACTCATCGCCACATTCTTCCTCGCCGCCCTCGCCGCCCTCGCCGCCTGCGGCACCACAGGCGTCTACTACGACTGGCACGCGCCGACCACCTTCCGCTTCGCCTCCCTCACCGAGGCCGAGACGGGCGAGATCGCCGGCGTCTTCGAGCACCACGAGCTTCTCTACACCCGCGAGGACACGCGCGACCACGTCGTCTTCAACGTCGAGGGCATCGAGAGCACCTGGCACCTCGCCCGCGTCATGCACTCGCTCAACGACACCGCCAAAGAGCTCCGCATCGAGCTCCCCCTCGAGGCCGTCACCTTCGAGTACGGCGGCCTCAACACCAGCGCGCTCACGACCACCACCATCCGCGTGAGCGTCCCCCGCGGCGCCACCGCCTGCATCGCCGACGGCTCCGACCGCGAGCCCTGGCGCCCGGTGAAGCCCAACCGCGACGGCGTCTGGCAGGGCGAGGTCCGCACCGACGGCACCGTCGCCGCCAACGACGGCTGGGTCTACGTCGCCGCCACACGCGACGGCGAGTTCTTCCGCTACTTCCGCGTCAACGTCCTCACCAAGCAGCAGCAGGTGATGACCTTCAACGACGTGCGCAACGCGGGGCTCAAAGAGCCGAAGGGCTGTTCGCAGTAGCTGCGACGACGAGGACGTTAGATCGAGCCGGGGCAGTCGCCGAAGAGGAAGAGCGCGGCCACAAGATCGTTGAAATCCACCGTTCCGCTGCCATCGGTGTCGCATCCGGGAGCGCCCGGGCCGCCGAACTCGAAGAGCATGCTCACAAGATCGTTGAACTCGACGGTCCCCGAGCCGTCGCAATCGCCCGGGCACCCGAGTGCCCCCGCGCTCACGTCGTAGACGTACGCCGAGCCGGACCTGCTCCCGTTGTCGTCATCAAAAGATGCCCCGGCGATCGCGGCGGAGCCCGACAGAGAGATGGAGTGCCCGAAGTAGTCATCGGCCTGTCCGTCGTCGGTCAGGATCTTGGAGAGCTGCTCGCCGGTGGTCACGTCGAAGATGTACATCGAGCCGGAGTTGGACCCGTTCTCGTCGTCATAAGATGCCCCGACGATCGCGGTGGAGCCCGAGATCGAGACGGAGCCGCCGAAGTAGTCATCAAGCTCTCCGTCATCGGGCAGGAGCTTGAAGAGCTGCTCGCCGGTGCTCACCTTGAAGACGTACGCCGAGCCGTTGGTGTACCCCTCGTCGTCGAGACCAAGTGCCCCGACGATCACGAAGGAACCCGAGATCGAGACGGAAATGCCGAAGAGGTCTTCTGCCTGTCCGTCGTCGGGCAGGAGCTTGAAGAGCTGCTTGCCGGTGCTCACGTCGAAGATGTACGCCGAGCCGGATCCACATCCGTTGTCGTCGTCATAGGTTGCCCCGATGATCGCGGTGGAGCCCGAGATCGAGACGGAGTCGCCGAAGAAATCACCTTCCTGTCGGTCGTCGGGCAGGAGCTTGAAGAGCTGCTCGCCGGTGATCACATCGAAAACGTATACCGAGCCGAATTGGGTCGAGAAGTCGTCGAGCGGTGCCCCGACGATCGCGGTGGTGCCCGAGATCGAAACGGATCTGCCGAAACCTTCAAATGCCTGTCCGTCGTCGGGCAGAAGCTTGGCGAGCTGCTCGCCGGTGGTCACGTCGAAGACGTACACCGAGCCGGAACTGGGCCCGTTGTCTCCTTCACCGGGTGCCCCGACGATCGCGTAGGAGCCCGAGACCGAGACGGACCAGCCGAAGTCGTCAAACGCCTCTCCGTCGTCGGCGAGGAGCTTGAAGAGCTGCTCGCCGGTGCTCACGTCGAAGACGTACGCCGAGCCGGACCTGCTCCCGTTGTCGTCGTCACGTCGTGCCCCGACGATCGCGGTGGAGCCCGAAAGCGAGACGGACCAGCCGAAGAAGTCATCATCCTGCCCGTCGTCGGCGAGGAGCTTGAAGAGCTGCACCGGTCCGGCTTGAACGCTGTTCGTGCACACAGCGACAGCAGCGATCGCACAAAGCACAACGGAAGCGAGAGAACGCGTGTACATGGTGGTTACTCGCTCAAAGCGCTGAAGGACGGACAGCACAGCCCCCTCTATATGAGAGGGCCTCACGCATCGAATGTACCCCGGGATCGGTGAGAACGGAAGGAATACTTTAATTCGTCAGGACGCAGCGCATCACGGGCTGGAAGCCCGTGCCTCGGAAGTGCGTTCAAGCGTCAGGCCGTCAGCCACTCCGGAAGCGCCCGCGGCCGCCCGTTCTCATCCACACACGCCAGCGTCGTCTCCGCCTGCACGCACAGCGTCTTCTTCTGCTTCGTCTCGCGGTCGTACACCCAGATCTCGTACGAATGATCGATCCGCGCCCGACCCCCGCCGGTCACGGTCGCGATCACGACCAGCTCGTCGTCGTACCGAGCCGGCGCGCGGTATTTCGTCTCCAGCCGCGTCACGACGAGGAAGATCCCCTCCGCCTCCATGTCCGCGTACGACACGCCCGACGCCCGGAGCAGCTCCGTCCGAGCCTCCTCCATCCACGGGATGTACGACGCGTGGTGCGCCACCCCCATCGGGTCGCACTCGCAGTACCGCACCCGAACGAACAGCTCCCCGGATTTCTGCGCGGGAGCAGCGGGGGAGAGCGAACCAACCTGTCGGCGAGCGCCAGCCTTCATGCAAGGCATCCTAGTGGTAACAACCGCGAACGGCAGTGAGCGGGCCAGAGGGTGCCCGCCCAACCCTCAGTCCAGGCACACAGGACAGCGGTAGTCTCCGGGCCCGCTCACTGCCGTTCGCGGTTGTTACCCCTTCCCCCCATTGCCCATTGCCCATTGGCCATTCCCCTCTCCCCCAATACAATCCTCCCCCCATGTCATTCGGACTCTCACGAGGAAAAACGCTCGACACCACCGGCTTCGGCTACGAGCAGAACGACCTCCCGGCCCTGCCGGACGACGTCTCTGCGCACCCCGAGTCCGCCTGGATCGACTTCCGCACCTGGTTCGAGCACCCCGAGCGCCGCTTCGAGATCGAGATCGGCTCCGGCAAGGGCACCTTCCTCGTCCAGCAGTCCGTCCTCGAGCCCGAGACCAACTTCCTGGGCATGGAATGGGCCGGCGAGTTCTACCGCTACGCCGCCGACCGGATCCGACGCAACAACCTGCAGAACGTCCGCATGCTCCGCGCCGACGCGACGGAAATCGTGAAATTCCGCGTCCCGACCGGCACGGTGAACGTGCTGCACCTCTACTTCTCCGACCCCTGGCCCAAGAAGCGCCACCACAAACGCCGCGTCGTGCAGGACAGCTTCCTCAAGGAAGTCCACCGGATCCTGACGGACGACGGCGAGCTCCGCATCGTGACGGACCACTCCGACTACTGGCAGTGGATGCTCGAACACTTCGACCGCGCCGCCCCCGAGGACGGCGCCGGCCTCTACACCCGCGCCGAATTCACCAAACCCGAGTCCGCGGGCGAGGGCGAGGTCGTGGGAACGAACTTCGAGCGGAAATACCGACGCGAGGGCCGGCCGTTCCATTCGATCATTCTGAAGAAGAATCCCGATCGCTGAGCCGGTCCCCCAGCTCTTCAAGCAACCATTTCTTGTTGAATCGACGCATCAATTCGAGGTCGAATTTCTCCGCCCAATCGCACGCTTTACGAAACTCTCGCGGATTGATCCCGGCGTCGGCGATCTCATCGACGATCGCGTGAGCCGCGTTCGTCGGAGCCAGATGCTGCGTGTACCAGTAGCCGAACCCCGCGAGCGAGAGCATCCCGGCGCAGAGCAGGAAAAGCGGTATCAGGTCGACGTACATATTCGAAGAGCCGAAAAGGCTCGGTGAACTCGACCCGGCCTGCACCGTCATCCACACGATCGGCGCGACGATCATCCCGCCGAAAACCACAGTCAGGACAACGCTCAGGAGCACGCCGTGCCCCCGGATCGCGTAACGCATCCGATGCCGCTCGGCATCAAAGAGGATCCGCCTCGCCTCGGTCTCCATCAGGTGTGACTCGTCGCTGGCCTCGTCGCCGAGCAGTATTCGCAACGCCGCCCGGTTGGTACGCCCCGCGATGCTCTGCACGCTCTCAGCCCCGTCGTTGTCGACGCCGTGGTACTCGGTGATATCCGCGCTCGACGCCGTATCGCACGTCACGCAGCGTTTCCGCCAGTTCGTCCTGCGGTACGCCTCTTCGACAGGCTTGCCGTGCTTGATCAAGGACGCGTAAGGATTTGGGAGCGATCGGAGATGGTGCACCGTGACACACCCGCACCGCCGGCAGGAATGCGCCACAAAGCCGAAGTTCTGCCTCCACGAGACGAGAAAATCGAGCAGGACAAGCGATTGAAATACGTCGCGCCACGGCATGCAATCAATCTACAATCCCCCCATGCACCGCACCGGCGCCAACCCCCACGACATGCAGCTCGCCGATTTCATCTGCGACTTCTCCCTCAAGCCCTGGGACGGCGAGTTCCCCATGGTCGAGGGCCACCAGGGATCGCTCATCTCCGGAGACTGCCTCGCCGTCGCCTGGACCGAGGTCGTCACCAACGGCCAGTCGAGCGCCCCGGCCGAGTACAAGTGCACCATGTGCCTCGAAGAGACCGACCGCCCCGGCTGGGCCAGCCCCATCAACGACGAGGCCTTCATCTGCCGCCAGTGCATCAAACGCAGCGCCGGCCGCCTGCACACGGACGAGGACTGGGACTGGGAGAAGCCGAAATAAGCAAATGGCAAATAAGCAAAGAGGCAAATCATTTGGCCATTTGCTCATTTGCTATTTGGCCATTTGTTTCTTCTTCTTCCGCCCCGCCAGAATATTCAAAGTCTCCACCACCACCGCGAAGAACATCGCGAAGTACACATACCCGCGCGGGATGTGGAAGTGGAACCCCTCCGCCACGAGAAGCACGCCGATCATCAGCAGAATCGCCAGCGCCAGCATCTTGATCGTCGGGTGCGTGCTCACCATGTTCGAGATCGGACCCGCGAACGCGATCATGATCCCCACGCTCACCACCACCGCGATGATCATCACGACCAGGTGCTCCGTCAGGCCCACCGCCGTCAGCACTGAGTCGATCGAGAACACCGCGTCGATCAGGATGATCTGCATCAGCACCGCGGAGAACGTGTGCACCTTCTTCGCCCGCTGGTGCCCCTCCGGGTCCCCCTCGACCTTCTCGTGGATCTCCTTCACCGCCTTCCACATCAGGAAGAGCCCGCCCGCCATCACGATCAGGTCCTTGACCGAGATCTCCTTCCCGAACGCGGAAAACAGCTTGTTCTCGTCGAACGCGATGATCCACGTGATGAAGAACAGGAAGACAATCCGCTGCACGCCCGCGAGCAGCAGCCCGATGTTCCGCGCCTTCTTCCGCTGCTCTTCCGGCAGCTTGTCGCTCAGAATCGCGATGAACACGACGTTGTCGATCCCGAGGACGATCTCCAGACCCGTCAGGGTCAGCAGGGCGATCAGCCCCTCCGTCGTCCCGAGCGCGGAGAAGTCCAGCGCCGGCATCTACTCGTCGCCGTCCGAATCGTCGCCGTCGTCGTTCTTCCGCGGCCCGAAGATCGCGCTCCCGAGCCGGACGACGTTCGCCCCGCACTCGATCGCCACCTCGTAGTCGTGGCTCATGCCCATCGACAGAATATTGAAGTGGTCATCCCCGATGCCCCGCTTCTTGATGTCGTTGTACACCTCGACGCACCGCTCGAACGTCGGCCGCGCCTCCTCCGGGTCCTCCACGAGCGGTGCCATCGTCATCACCCCCCGCGCCCGGATGTGCATCATCGTCTCCATCTGCTCCGCGAGGTGCGTCGCCGCCGCGATCGCGCAGCCGTACTTCGACTTCTCCCCCGAGCAGTTCACCTGCACGAGCACGTCCGCCACCGTGTCCAGCTTCATCGCCGCCGTCTGGATCTCCTCGATCAAGCGCAACGAGTCCACCGAGTGCACGAGCCGCACGTGCTCGATCGTCTTCTTCGCCTTGTTCCGCTGCAGGTGCCCGATCATGTGCCAGCGCACCTCGCTCGGGTAGCGACCCCCCGTCAGGCTCGCCTCCTCCTCGGCGCTCGCGTTGACGCGCCGCATCGAGCGACGACGCTCGAGCCACTCCTCCACGATCGACGCCCGCTGAACCAGCTGCTGCGTCCGCGACTCACCGAAATCGGTGTGCCCCAGCGCGAGCAGCTCGCGGATGTCGTCCAGCTCCGCGTACTTCGACACCGCTACCACGATCACGTCCGAGCCGCGACGCCCGTTCCGCTCCGCGGCACCGCGCACCCGGTCCATCACCTCGGCGTATCTCGATTTGACTGTCTCGGCCACCGTCATCCGCCGTCCCTCGTCCGTCCGTGAACTTTCATCCCAACAAGGATACCGGCACGCGGGCGGCGTATCATCTCCCTTGCGAGAATCTCCCGCGAATCGCACACACACAGACGGAGCCCCGCCCATGCGCAACGAACACCTCAAAGCCCGAGACGAGGCCATCGCCCCGGGCGACCACGCCCCGGACTTCACCCTCCTCGACCAGGCGCGGAACGAATGGAAACTCTCCGCCGCCCTCGAAAACGGCGCCGTCGCCCTCTGCTTCTACCCCATGGACTTCTCCCCCGTCTGCACCGAAGAAATGAAGGCGCTCGAAGCCGCCCGCGACGCCCTCAAGGCCGCCGGCATCACCCCCATCGGCGTCTCCTGCGATTCATTCTTCACCCACGAGGCCTGGGCCAAAGAGCTCGGCCTGAGCCACACCCTCCTCGCCGATATGCACCGCGAGGTCTGCCGAGGCTACGGCTTCTTCTTCCCCGACCTCAACGTCGCCTCCCGAGGAACGGTCGTCATCGGCCAGGACGGGACCGTGAAATGGTCCCAGGCGCGCGAACTCAAAGACGCCGCGGATCTGGACGAGATCCTGGCGGTCGGCGCGAGCTGAGCGCAACCAGACACGATCCCATACTCAACAGAATGCCGGTTGCGAATCACATATCGCACGGCATGGAAGAAGAGCCGTGGCACGGGCTTCCAGCTCGTGAACAAATCGCGCACAAATGAAAAACTAAGGCTCCCGAGGCGGCCGAGGCGGCCGCGGCCGATCCACGCGCTCGCGCCGCTCGCGGTTGTTCGTCTCCGCGGTCCGATCGACCGCCTCGAGCCGATCCTCGCGCACCGCGCGGTCCTCGTCGCTCACATCGCCGCTCGCGCACGCGCCGAGCGCCGTCGCGAGCCCAAGGGCAACCGCGGCCGCCCGAATCGTCCTGTATGTCCGGTTAGACTGACGCATCATTCACAATGATACGCAGGCCCCACCGAGATACAACGATTTCATGCCCACCCCCCGGAACACCCAGAACACGCCCGCCGTCCTCATCATCCGCGACGGCTGGGGCCGCAACCCGCACACCGGCCACGGCAGCTTTAACGCGATCGAGCTCGCCAGCACGCCCACCGCGATCCACCTCGAATCCCACTGGCCCACCACCCTCATCGCCACGTCCGGCGAGGACGTCGGCCTCCCCGAGGGCACGATGGGCAACTCGGAAGTGGGGCACCAGAACATCGGCGCGGGCCGCATCGTCGACCAGGACTCCGTCCGCGTCACCAAAGCCGCCCGCACCGGCGCGCTCAAGGACAACGACGCCATCAAGGCCGCCGTCGCGAGCGCCAACGCGAGATCCGGCGCGGTCCACCTCCTGGGCATCGCCTCCGACGCCGGCGTCCACGGTTTGCTCGAACACCTCTACGCCACCGCGCGCGCGTGCGCGGAACTCGGCGCGACCGACATCCCAGTCCACCTCTTCACCGATGGGCGAGACACCGGCCCCTTCACCGGCAAGGGCTACTGCGAACAGGTCGAGGCCGAGCTGCGCCAAGTCGACGGCGCCCGGATCGCCACCCTCTGCGGACGCTACTACGCGATGGACCGCGACAACCGATGGGAACGCGTGAAGCGCGCCTACGACCTGCTCACCGGTCGCGACGAAGACGCGCCGAACTTCCCGAACGCGTCCGCCGCCGTGCAGGAATTCTACGACCACCCCACGAGCGACTCCCAGAAGGGCGACGAGTTCGTCACCCCGCGCACGATCGGCGATGCACGCATGATCAAAGACGGCGACGCCGTCATCTTCGTGAACTACCGGGGAGACCGCCCCCGAGAGATCGCCCGCGCCTTCGTCATGCCCGAGTTCGAGGGCCACGTGAAACCCTCGCCCGACTCCGGCAAACAGGGCTTCGACCGAGGCAAGAAACTGGATCTCGCCGCCTTCGTCTGCATGACGACCTACGAGGCCGAGCTCCTCGACAAGGGCTGGGTCACCGTCGCCTTCCCCAAACCGCCGAAGATGGCGAACACGCTGGGCGAATACCTCGCAAGCAACGGCCTGAAACAGTTCCGATGCGCCGAAACCGAGAAGTTCCCCCACGTCACCTTCTTCTTCAACGACTACCGCGACGACCCCTTCGAGGGCGAGTCGCGCGTCATCTGCCAGTCCCCCAAGGTCGCGACCTACGACCAGCAACCCGAGATGTCCGCCCGCGAGGTCACGGATGCAGTAATCGCGCAGATCGAAGCGGGTGATGAATCTTCCGGGGGGCCCGAAGTCATCATCGTCAACTACGCCAACGGCGATATGGTCGGCCACACGGGCAATCTCGATGCCGCGATCCGCGCCGTGGAATACGTCGACGCTCGCGTCGGCGAGGTCATCGAGAAAACCCTCGCGAAGGGCGGCTCGCTCATCGTCACCGCCGACCACGGCAACGCCGAGCAGATGTTCGACCCCGCCACCGGCGCCCCCCACACCGCGCACACGACGTTCACCGTCCCGCTCTCCGTCGTCGGCGAACAGTTCAAAGGGCGCACGCTCCGATCCGGGGGGCGCCTCGCGGACATCGCGCCGACGCTCCTCGAGATGATCGGCCTCGACAAACCCGCGGAGATGACCGGCGAGTCCCTCCTGAACGGATCCAACTGATGCCCATCGACCTCGCCGGCAAACCCATCGTCATCACGGGCGGCTCCTCCGGCATCGGCAAAGCCACCGCCCTCGCCTGCGCCGAAGCCGGCATGCCCGTCGTCATCGGCGCGCGCCGGAAGGACAAACTCGATGAAGCGGTGGGGGAGATCGAGGCGAAGGGCGGCAAGGCCACCGCCGTCGAATGCGACGTCACGAACAAAGCCGACAACGAGCGGCTCGTGCGCACCTGCATCGACACCTACGGCAGCATCTACGCCGTCTTCGCCAACGCCGGCTACGGCTACGAGCTCCCCGTCGACGAGCAGACCGAAGACCAGCTCCGCGCCATCTTCGAGACCAACTTCTTCGGCACGATGCACACCGTCAACGCCGCCCTCCCGCACATCAAGAAGCAGCGCGCGGGCCACGTCATCATCTGCTCCAGCTCCATCGGCGTGATGCCCATCCCGTACTACTCCGCCTACTGCGCCTCCAAGGCCGCCCAGCACCACGCCGGCCGCGCGCTCAACCTCGAGCTCCGCCCCTTCGGCGCGCACTGCTCCACCGTCCACCCCATCGGCACGAAAACCGAGTTCTTCGACACCGCCAAAGAACACTCCGGCGGCGACGAGGCCGTGATGTTCGACCACGCCCCCAAGTGGACCATGCAGCCGCCGTCGAAGGTCGCCAAAGGCGTCGTCAAGTGCCTGAAACGCCCGAAACCCGAAGTCTGGACGAGCCAGCCCGCGCGCATCGGCATCGTCCTGGGCCTGCTCATGCCGGGCCTGACCGACTTCTTCCTCAAGGGCTACTCAAAGAAACGCCAGAAACTCCTCGACGAGCGCAATCAGGCGTAGACGAGCCTGCACTTGCCCGGCGCGAAGCCATGCTCGTCGAAGATCAGCAGCTCGTTCGGCCCGCTCTCGTTGAGCCACCCCGCCGGCAGGTGCGTGAGCGTGCTCCCCTCGACGGCCTTGCCGTCCGGAGTCGCCGCCCAGTACCGCCCCGCGTTCTTCCCGTTCACGAACACCTGCCCCTTGCTGAGCCCGCTCGCGTCGAACCGCAGCGCCCGCGAGAAGTCGGCCGCGCCGAACGAGCACCGCCACCACGCCGGCGCGCCCTTGAACGCCCCGCGCCCCTTCATCTGCGCCGCCGTGGCCTCCTCGAACTCGCTCGCCATCGGCGGCTCCCACTTCGCGTAGGCCCACTCCGCCCCCTCCGTCACCGCCTTGGCGCACTCGAAGAGCGTCACGGACTTCTTCATCGACGCCATCAGCGCCCCCGCGTCGCCCACCACGCCCACGATCAGCTCGTTCTTCCCGCGGTTGAGCGTCTCCTGATCGATCGTCCACCGCCCGCGCTGGTTCGCGTCGACGACGCCCAGCAGCTTCTCGTTCAGGAACACAAGCGCCAGCGCCTCGACCCCCTCCACCGTCACGCACACCGGCGACTTCTTCCGGTGCGTGAACGACCACATCACCCGACGCGAATCGATCAGCTCGCCCCGGTCCACACCGAACAGCGGCGACCGCTCCCGCAGCGCCTCCTCGTGCTCGCACTCGATCGCCGAGCTCGTCGACTTCAGCGCCGCCGTCTCGTACAGGTGGCCGAACACCCCCTTGCGCTCGCCCATCATGTTCCCCTCGGAACGCCGCCCGAGGTTGTCCACCAGCATCGTCAGCACCTGCTCGCCCTTGGACAGCGGCAGCGCCAGCCCCGTGTCCTCCGCGCCCGGCGTCTCCCCGATGATCCCCACGAACCCGCCATCCTTATAGACGTGCACGCGGTCCGAAGACTCCGGGAGCGACAGCTTCCGACGCGACGCCGCCCCCGTGTTCACCTTCACCCGGATCCAGCCGTACCCCTCGCCCACGCCGATCGTCTCCATCGGCGCCGGATCCTTGATCACCGCGAACCGGTCCGCCGTGCCGAGCAGGTACTCGCCCGCCGTCGCGACCGACCACCCCCCGAGCGACGGCGCACGCGACGCGCTCCCGCTCGACGACGCCTTGATCTTCTCCGCCGTCCCGTCCGGCGAAATCCGCTGGTTCGACGCGCGGAGCACCACGCCGTCGTCCTCGAACTCCACCCCGTCGAGGTGCGCCTCGTTCACGCACACCACCGTGATCCCCTCGAGCGTGAACACGTCCGGCGTCTTCCCCTTCGGGACCGTCATCGCGCGCACGGACCCGTTGATCGACACCTCCGCCTCGCTCCCCCCCGCGCCCGTGCACACGAACACCGAGCCCACGAGCCCCACCGCGCTCGCCGTGCACAGATCCAGCGTCGCCCGCCCGCCCAGGCTCACGCCCGCGAGCGCCCACCCCACGCCGTCCGCGCCGGGGTCGACGGCGCACCGCGTCCCGTCGCGCATCAGGATCTCCACCGCGCGCGACCCGCGCCGGATCGTCGGGTCCGCGAAGACGTACACGATCGTCCCCAGCGTGCTCCGACGCTGCACCACCGTCGCGCCCGGCGCGTCCACCCCCGCGCACGCCGGGTCGTCCCCGATCGTCGCGCTCCCGAGCAGGTTCGAGAACCCCGTCGCGAACAGGCACACCCGACGCGCCGCGGACGCCAGATCGTTCGGCCGCCCGTCCGGATCGAACAGCCGCTCCGCCGACGTGTCCGTCTGCGCGAACCCGCGCCGCGTCCGCCCGGACGTGAACCCCGACCGGTCCCCCGGGCTCGCCCGCTCGACGTTGAACGACGACCCCGCCGCCAGCGCCTGGCACAGGCGGCGCGCGAACGCCTCACGCGTCGGCGCCTCGGCCTTCTCACCCCACACGCCCACCGGCGACACCGGCAGGTGCGAGACGTACAGCGGCTCGTTCGGCTCGATCGTCCGCATCTGGCGCATCGACGCCAGCAGGTCATCGCCCCCGCGCCACGTTTCGATCTGACCGTCCACGAACGCGTACAAGTTGTTCGCGTTCAGCACCGGCACATTCACGCCCGACTCGCGGATCGAGCGGTGCACCTGCGCGAGGTACCCGTCCGCCATCGCCTGGTCGCCGCACTCGTACCCGTGCTCCGCCTGCACCGCGAGCACGCACGACTTCTCCGTCGCGAACTCACCCGTCGCCTGCAGCCCCTTGATCTCCCCGCACGCCCTGGACACGAACCTCCCGACACGCTCCAGGAATTCCGGCGCACCGCTCCGCAGGTCTTCCGGCGCCACATGACGGTTCAGCCACGACGGCATCCCGCCGAAATCCCACCCCTCGCCCGACACCACGCCCACGCGCACGATCACCCACAACCCACGAGACCCCGCCTCGCGCACGAATTGCGCGAGATCGCGACCGCCCTTGAAATCGAACGCCCCCTCACGCGGCTCGTGCTCGCGCCACACGATCGGCGCTTCCACCGCGTTGAACCCCGCGCGCGCCACGGCGTCCAGCGTCGCGCCCCACCGCTCCGGCGACACGCGGCAATAGCTCACCGACGCCGAGCACAGAACGATCCGACGGCCGGACGCCAGGAATCCCTGGCCGTCCATCGACACGGATGACATCGACGGGCTCCTCTCACCATCCCCCGACTGTGCGAATCTTCGTTGGGCACGCCCGGCGGCGGACCCGAGGGGGGTCAAGCGTAGGAGTTGGGCGTCGGCTCTGCAACGGACGCTTTCCACGCCGGTACACTCGCCCGCATGCACCAACGCTCGGGGCGCACCCGCCCAGCGCTCATCCCGCCGACGCGCCGATTCGCGCCGTCTCTGCTGCTCGTCACCCTCGCGGCGGCGTTGTGCGCGTGCGCCAATTTCGATTCCATCGACCGCGAGATCTCCCTCCTCGTCCGCGAGCGGGCCGACGCCCTGGGCTCCAGCGCCACCACGCCGCGCCTCAACGAGCCCACCATCCCGGATTACAACCAGAGCAGCATCTACGAGACCGACCTCCCCACGCTCAACCCGCCCGTCTCCGAGCTGGATATCCAGCCCGCCGACCCCGCCCGCGACGTCAGCGCCAGGCTCGAGCAGATCTACACCAACACCGCGAGCGCCCTCGAGATCGACCTCGGGGCCACCTACCGCACCGCCCAGCGCACCGCCCGTGAGTTCATCACCGCCGAAGAGGACTACGTCCTCTCCGCCATCTCCCTCCTCATCGAGCGCCACGACTGGAACCCGCGCTTCTTCAACACCATCTCCGCCGACCTCGACTTCGACCCCGACGACGGCGCCGGCAACGACACCGCCGCCCTCAACGTCATCAACGACCTCCGCGTCACCCAGCGACTCCCCTACGGCGGCACCTTCGAGGCCTCCGTCGTCACCTCACTCACCCAGCAGCTCACCGAGCAGGTCGGCGACCAGGGCGACTCCTTCTCCGAGCTCCGCCTCCGCCTCGACATGCCCCTGCTCCGCGACGCCGGACCCATCGCCCGCGAGTCGCTCATCCAGGCCGAGCGCGACCTCATCTACGCCGCCCGCGACTTCGAGCGCTTCCGGCGCGAGTTCCTCGTCTCCATCGCCGCCGACTACTTCTCACTCGTCGCCCAGCAGGCCTCGCTCCGCAACGCCGAGGCGCGACTCGTCTCCGTCCAGACACTCCTCGACCAGACCCAGGCCTTCGTCGACGCCGGACGCACCTCGCCCTTCGAGCTCCAGAACGTCCGCCAGAACCTCCTCAGCTCCCGCTCCGCGCTCATCAACCAGCGCGAGTCCTTCCAGCTCTCCAAGGACCGCTTCAAAATCCGCCTCGGCATCCCCGTCACCACGCCCATCAGGATCGTCTCCTCCGAGCTCAGCGTCCTCGAGCCGGAGGTCGACCTCGTCGACGCCGCCCGCAAGGCCCTCACCCTCCGCCTCGACTACCAGACCTCCCGGGACCAGATCGACGACGCCCGACGCGCCGTCGCCAACTCCCAGAACCAGCTCCTCCCCGACCTCGACCTCAACCTCGCCACCGGCTTCGCCACCGACGACGACCTCCCCGACATCGTCTCCTTCGACGAGGACGGCCAGAGCTACAGCGCCGGCATCTCCTTCGGCCTCCCCCTCGACCGAAAAATCGAGCGACTCCAGCTCCGACGCTCCGTCATCCTCCTCCAGCGTTCCATCCGCAACCTCGAGGTCGTCCGAGACAACCTCGTCCTCGACGCACGCGCCGCCGTCCGCGAGCTCGACCGCGCCCGCCTCACCGTCGAGCTCCAGTCCGAATCCGTCGCGGCCAACGAACGCCGGCAGCTCGAACTCCAGATCAAGGCCGACGAGGTCACCGCCCAGGACCGACTCGACGCGGAAAACGAACTCCTCTCCACCCGGAACGCCCTCGACAGCGCCATCCGAGACCTCAACAACGCCGTGCTCAACTACCTCCTCACCACCGGCCAGATGCGCGTCACCCGCGAGGGCGTCTTCCAGCCACCCGCGGACCTGCTCACCTTCGGCCCCGGATTGGGCGAGCAGGAGGGCGCCGCCGCCGAACCCGAGGACGTCGACCCCGAGCAACTCAACCAGATCACCGACCCCGAAGGAAACGACGCCGTCGAGCAGGATCCTGCCCCGGGCAACCCCCAGCCGGACCCCGACGACCCCGACGACCCCGGCGGCGGCTGACCCGAACAAAGAGCAAACTGTCGCGTTTTCAGCACGACACGGAACCGGGAACCCGCCCGGACATAGAAATAAACGTGGGGAACGGCCGTTCTCCCGTGTGAGCCGAGCTCGCAATCACTCATCTCAACGCCGGAGCCGCCCAGACATGACCGCCACAAAGCGCAACCGACGCGCCGCCGTCCTCATCCGCCTCATCATCGCCACCGTCGGCGTCGTGGCGCTCGGGGTCGGCGCGGTCACCGCCTTCTCCGGCGGCGAGACCGCCGTCTCGGGCAAGGAGCTCTACACCGTCGCCGAGATGGACTTCGACGTCACCTCCACCGCCTCCGGCGAGCTCGAAGCGCGCAAGCAGACCGAGATCCGCTGCGAGGTCGAGGGACGCAGCACCATCGTCGAGGTCGTCGACGAGGGTTCCATCGTCAAGGAGGGCGACCTGCTCGTCCGCCTCGCCTCCGACGAGCTCGAGAAGAACCTCGACAACGAGCTGCTCAACTACGAGTCCGCCCGCGCCCAGCTCACCTCCGCCGAGAACTCCCTCGCCATCCAGAAGTCCGACAACGACAGCGCCCTCCGCGCCGCCGAGCTCAAGCTCGAGCTCGCCCAGCTCGACCTCGAGAAGTGGCGCTCCGGCGACGTCCAGGAGAAAATGAACGAGCTCGACCTCGCCATCGAACGGGGCGAGCGCGAGGCCGAGCGCACCCTCAAGAAGTGGGAGCGCTCCAAGGAACTCAAGGAAGAGGGCTTCCTCTCCGAGGACCAGTACGACCAGGACGAGATCTCCAAGATCGAGGCCGAGAGCCAGTACCAGACCGCCCTCCTCCAGAAGCAGGTCTACGAGACCTACACCTACGTCAAGGAACAGAAAGAGAAGATCTCCGCCGTCGACGAGGCCAAGGCCGAACTCGAACGCGTCAAATCCAAAAACGCCTCCCAGCTCGCCAACGCCGAGGCCGAGCTCTCCAAGGCGCGCCAGCAGGCCTCCATCCGCGAGGAGCAGGTCAACCGCCTCAAGGAGCAGCTCTCCAAGACCGTCATCACCGCACCCACCAACGGCCTCGTTGTCTACGCCACCTCAATCAACAACCGAGGCTGGCGCGGCAACGACGACGGCCCCCTCGAGATCGGACGCGAGGTCCGCCACAACGAGGGCCTCATCGTCCTCCCCAACACCTCCGAGATCATGGCCGACATCAAGGTCCACGAGTCACTCGTCAACCGCATCACCAAGGGCCTCGACGCCAACGTCACCATCGACGCCGTCCCCGACCAGATCTTCAAGGGCGCCGTCGCCTCCATCGGCATCGTCGCCTCCGACGGCGGCTGGCGCGACCCCAACAACCGCGAGTACGACGTCAAGATCCTCCTCGAGTGCGACGGCAACGAGTACGACCTCAAGCCCTCCATGCGCTGCGAGGCCGAGGTCATCATCGAAGAGGTCCGGGGCGTCCTCGCCATCCCCGTCCACGCCCTGTTCACCGAGGGCTCCACCCAGTACGTCTACCTCGAGCAGGCCGGACGATTCAAACGAGCCCCCGTCACCGTCGGCTCACGATCGGACACCTACGTCCAGATCACCAGCGGCCTCACCAGCGGCGACCAGGTCCTCCTCCACCAGCCCTCGCCCGCCCTCATCATCCCCGACGAGGGACTCCCCCAGCTCGCGCAGAACGCCGAGGGCCAGGACCGGCCCGGAGCCGCCAGCCGTGAATACGGCCAGCAGCGACGTAGCGCCGAATAAAAGCGGGTTCAATCCACCGAGCTGAGCACCGGGCGCTCCGCCCCGTCCGCCCGCGTCGGGCGATCAACGATCGTCCCGTCGCCCCTAACCACCCACACCCACGCCACACCCTCCAGCGCCTCGGCGCCGAACGGGTTCGGCTGCACGCGCACCTCGTACTCGAACGGCGACTCCAGCGCCAGCCGCACGACACCCTCCCGATCCGTCACCCCGCCCGTTCCCCGCTGGATCTCCGCCTCGCGGATGTTCTCCCCCGACACCGGCAGCGGCGACACGCTCAGGCCCATCGGCGACGCGTTCACGACCGCCCCCGCCATCGGCTCGCCCGCCGGCGTCGCGACACGCAGCGCCACCGTCCGCGTCGAGGCGCACGCGCCCAGCGCCGCGCAACACACCGCCAACACCAGCTTCGTCGTCTTCCGCACGCCGTTCACTCCTCGAGCACGCTCTTGCGCCGCAGGATGTGATGGTACTGCTGCGCGAACCGGTGCGCCTCGTCGCGCACCGCCTGGCACAGCTTCAGCCCGAGATTCTCCCGCCCCAGGCGGATCGGCTCGCTCCGCGCCTGCGTGTAGATCAGCTCCTCCTTCTTCGCGAGCGAGATCACCATCGGCGGCGTCACGTCCATCCCCTCCAGCGCCCCCATCGCCGCGTGCAGCTGCCCGAGCCCCCCGTCGATCAGGATCACGTCCGGGTACAGCTCGTGCCCCGCGCCCGCCTCGCGGTACCGACGGCTCACCACCTCGCGGATCGACGTGTAATCGTCGTTCGCCGCCGTCTTGATCCGGTACCGACGGTACTCGTTCTTGAACGGCTTCCCGTCCACGAAGCACACCTTGCTCCCCACCGTCTCGCCCCCCTGCAGGTGCGCGATATCGATCCCTTCCACGCACCGGATCGGCTCGTCCAGACCCAGCGTCCGCTGCAGGCTCCGCAGCCCCTTGAGCGGGTCCACGAAGCTGATCTCCGTCTCCGGCTGCCACCGGTCGCGCGTGCTCGCGCGGTTGTCCAGCTTCTCGATCGCCTTGATCTGGTCCCGCAGCGTCGCCGCACGCTCGAACTCCAGCGCCGCCGACGCCTCCGCCATCTCCGCGTTCATCTCCCGCAGCATCGCGCTCCGCTTCGAGCCCAGGAACCGCGTGAACCGCTCGATGTCGCGACGGTACGACTCCTTCCTGATCCGCTCCGCGCACGGCGCCGTGCAGCGCCCGATCGAGTGCAGAAGGCAGGGCCGGAAGTGACGGTTCTTCTTGTCCCCCTCGATGATCTCCAGGTGGCACGTCCGGTACTTGAACACCCCCTGCAGCAGCTGCACCGCCTCGCGCAACGCGCCGGCCGCCACGAACGGGCCGAACACCTTCGCCCCGCGGAACTGCTCGTCGCTCGGCTTCCGCGTCACGTACACACCCGGGTAATCGTCCCGCATCGTCACCACGAGGTACGGGAACGACTTGTCGTCCGTCAGACGCGAGTTGAACTTCGGCCGGATGTCCTTGATCAGCCGGCTCTCCGCCAGCAGCGCCTCCCACTCCGTCTCGCACGGCACCGTCTCGAAATCGTGGATCAGCTCCAGCATCCCCGTCTTCTTCCCCCCCGGATCCGCCGAGGGGACGAAGTACGACGCCAGCCGGTCCGGCAGCTTCGTCGCCTTCCCGACGTACAGCACCACCCCCTTGTGGTCCTTCATCAGGTACACCCCCGGCACCGGCGCATGCGACCGCGCCTTGCCGAGCAGGCGGTTCATCCGCGCCCTCCGCGTCTCGCTCCCCCACGCGGGCGGCGCGTCGGCGGGCTGAAAACCGTCTTCGTCTTCGATGGGGAGATCCGGATCGTCGGCCACGCGTCGATTGTAGGGCCCGACCCCGCGCCGAGGCCCGTCCGCGACCGCCACGCGGAGACCACGCGGATACAATGACACCGCATGGCGAACACCAACGCGTACACACCGACCCTCGCCCTCTCCATGGGCGACCCGCTCGGCATCGGGCCCGAGGTCCTCGTCAAGGCCCTCGCCGACCCCGACCGTCGCGCCCGTGCCAACTACGTCGTCTACGGCATGGGCGGCGCCATGGCCCTCGCCGCCGAACGCGCCGGCATCGAGCCCTACTGGTGGCGCGTCCCCTCCGGCGCCGACGCCGCCGTCTCGGAACGAGCCGACACCCCCGGCGTCCTCCTCCGCGACTACGACCCCGCCGACCGAGGCGACGACTGGCACCTCGACACGCCCACCACCGCCAAGCCCACGAAGCCCGGCGGCCTCGCCTCGTTCCGCTTCGTCGACGACGCCATCGCCGACGCCGCGCAGGGCATCAAGGAGCAGGGCCCCTTCATCGACGGCATCGTCACCGCGCCCATCTCCAAGCTCGCCTGGTCCCTCGCCGGCAAGGGCAAGTACCCCGGCCACACCGAGCTCTTCGCCACGCGCTTCAACGCCAAACGCACGCGCATGATGTTCCACGCACCGCAGCTCCGCGTCGCCCTCGTCACCGCGCACGTCCCACTCATGGACCTCCGCAACGTCCTCACCATCGGACGCGTCTTCGACACCATCGACCTCGCCCACGAGACCCTCACCCAGGAGGGCCTCGCACGCCCCCGCATCGCCGTCTGCGGCCTCAACCCCCACGCCGGCGAGGCCGGCACCATGGGCGACGAGGAGCAGCGCCTCATCGAGCCCGCCATCGAGCTCGCCCGGCAGCAGGGCATCGACGCCACCGGCCCCTACCCCGCCGACACCGTCTTCAACGCCGCCGTCGCCGGCAGATTCGACCTCGTCGTCGCCATGTACCACGACCAGGGCCTCATCCCCGTCAAGCTCCTCGCCTTCGAGTCCGCCGTGAACTTCTCCGCCGGCCTCCCCATCGTCCGCACCAGCCCCGACCACGGCACCGCGTACGACATCGCCGGCGCGAACAAGGCGAACCCCGGCTCCATGGCCGCGTCGATCGACCTCGCCGTCACCTTCGCGCACAACCGCGCCAAAGCGCGCCGGCCCGCCTGAATCCATACCGCCTGAATTGTGGATCGATCGCGGTCAGTCCCGCAGGTGCACCCACTCGGGCACCTCGTCCGGGCTCAGCGCCAGCACGCTCAGCTCGTTCGTGTAGTTCACGATCGTGCTGTTGTACCGCACCCAGTGCAGCGTCAGCGCCAACAGCAGCGCCACGCAGATCCACGCCCCGAGCTCCGCGCGCGGGTGCCGACGCAGCAGGTACAGCACGCCGCAGCTCAGCGACATCGTGAACACCTTGTACCGGATCAGCTGCTCCGCGGACCCCACCGAGATCATGAACCGCGCGATCGGGTTCACCTCGATCATCCCCGTCGAACGCATGTACGTCAGCGTGATCACCAGATCGGCGAAGCTCATCAGGCAGATCGCCAGGATCAGCAGCACCATCCGGCGGCCCTTCGCGAGCGCCGTCCGCTCCGCCGGGCTCAGCGCCGGCAGGCACCCCTCGCCCGTCAGCAGGCACGCCACCCTCGAACTGGTCTGGCTCTGGCTCATCGCTCCGCCCTCAACTGAGAGGCACAACTCGCCGCATCCACGATCCGGCATCACGCGTCATCGGTCACGATGACCCAACGGATAAGCCCAACGGACCCGTTTCACCCGCACCATCGCCTACGATCACCCGTACAACCTGCAGAGATTGCCCCTCCGAGCCCCGCAAGAGGCCGATAGTCACACCGATGCACCCATCAACGCCCATCCGGACCCTCGCCCGATCGCTCGCCCTCGCGCTGGCGACCCTCGCCCCGGCGCCGCTCGCGCTCGGGCAGGCCGCGAACCCCGTCTACTTCGACGACGCGCCCACCGCCGTCGACACCATGGAGCGCATCCGCCAGCTCGCCGGCATCGGCAACACCGACGAGGCCGTCCGCGTCCTCCAGCAGCTCCTCGAAGACTCCGCCGACCTCCTCGTCGTCTCAAGCGACGACCCCGACCTCTTCGTCCCCGTCCGCGACCGCCTCCACGCCATGCTCCGGGCCGACGAATCGCTCATGTCCCGCTACCGCGAGATCATGGGCGCCCGCGCCGGCGCCGAGTTCGCCCGCGACGAGATCGAACTCGTCGAACGCGTCTACCTCTTCACACCCGCCGGCGTCGAAGCCACCCTCCGCCTCGCACAGCGCCGCCTCGAAAACGCTCGCTTCCACGCCGCGTGGCGCACCCTCGCCCAGCTCCGGGCCCACCCCGCGATCGACGAGCCCGCCCGCGCCCGGCGCGCCGCGCTCGCCGCGCAGATCGTCGGCTATATCGACGCCCAGGGGCTCGCCCTCGACCCCGGGCAGCGCGACCTCGCGGACGACTGGATCGAGCAGCTCGCCGCCGCACCCGCCGCGCCAACCACACCCGACACCCCCTCCGCCGTCACACCCAACGACCCCGTCGAGTCCATCGACATCGCCGGGCTCCTCCCCAGCCCCCTCTGGTCCGTCGACGTCGGCGACCGCATCGACCTCCGGCGCATCTCCCGCAACGAGCAGCCCGACATCCCCGACGCCGCCCGCATGCTCTACATGGTCCCCGCCGTCGACGAGCACTCCGTCTACGTCAACGACGGCTTCACCATCACCTCCTGGAACCGCTACTCGCTCAGCGAACGATGGAACACGCCGGTCCTCGAGGCCACCGCGCGCCGCACCAGCGTCATCCGCGGGCGCACCTTCTCCGATTCCAACGCCGTCGCCGTCCAGGGCGACTGGGTCGTCGGCGTCATGGGCATCTCCGTCGCCACCAACGATTCCAAACGCTCCGTCGCCGCCCTCAGCGCCCGCGACGGACGCGTCCGCTGGATCCGATCCATCGACGAGCTCGGCCTCAGCGACCTCGAGCAGGGCGACATCGTCGGCCCGCCCGTCATCGACCAGCGCACCGTCATCCTCACCGTCGTCAAGGACGTCACCCGCAGACGCCTCCACTCCATCTACGCCGTCGCGCTCGACCTCGTCACCGGCGAGCTCATGTGGTCACGCCCCATGGGCAGCGTCGGCAAGCTCCCCTACGGCAGCGCCATGGGCAACGAGGACCTCCCCCTCATCGACCAGGGCGTCGTCTACCGATCCGACCGCATCGGCTTCATGGCCGCCGCCGACGTCGTCACCGGGCGCATCATCTGGGCACGACGCTTCGACTACTCCCAGGCGCAGAACCGCTACACCGCCCTCACCCTCTGGGCCATGAACCGACCCATCGTCGACGGCGAGAAGCTCTACACCCTCAACCCCGAACGCAACCTCATCCACGTCATCAACAAGAGCAACGGGCAGATCATCAGCCAGCACCCCGCCAGCCGCATGGGCACGCCCGACTACCTCGTCCGCTCCGGCAACGTCCTCATCGGCATCAACCCCGGCGACATCTACATGGTCCACCTCGATCGCCTGGACGAGCCCGACGCCTACACGGTCACCTTCTCCGTCCCCGAGCCCGGCGTCCGCGGGCGCGCCGTCGCCTCCGAGGACCGGCTCGTCCTGCCCACCGTCTTCGGCGTCTACCACGCCGATCCCGAGGAGGCCCTCGAACGCGCGAACGACCCCGACTTCGAGTTCGATTTCGTCCGCCTCGACCGCCCCGGCAACGTCCTCCCCCTCGACCAGGAGCTCCTCGTCGTCGACGACCAGCAGGTCCACACCTACCTCCTCTGGGAATCCGCCGAGTCCGTCCTCACCGACCGCATCGAGGCCGAGCCCCGCAACGCCGCCCACCCCGTCACCTACGCCGAGCTCGCCTTCCGCGCGGGCCGCACCGAGCTCGTCGTCCCCGCGACCGACAAGGCCCTCCGCGCCATCGAACGCGACCCCCTCGCCCTCAGCAACGAGACCGCCCGCGCCCGCCTCTTCAACGCCCTGCTCGACATGATCGACCCGCCCATCGGCGCCCGCATCGAGAAAGACCTCGACCAGGACCAGCGCAACGAGGTCCTCCGCCGCCTCGAGCTCTGCGCCTCCTCCCCGCGCGAGACCGTCGCCTACCTCATGGTCGAGGGCGCCGTCGCCGAGGCCCTCAAGGACCCGACCCGCGCCGTCGACGCCTACCAGCGCGTCCTCCAGACCCCCGCGCTCGCGGACACCATGCACTTCAGCCACGCGCGCTCCGTCCCCGCCGACGCCGAGGCCACGCGCCGCCTCCGCTCGCTCATCGCGCTCCACTCGAGAGACATCTACGACGCCTACGACGCCGAGGCCCGCCGCGCCCTCGAAGCGCTCGAAACCAGCAACGACCCACAGGACCTCGAGCGCATCGCCCGACGCTACCCCGTCGCACTCACCGCGCCCCGCGCCTGGCTCGGCGCCGCCGAACGCTACGACCGCCAGGGCCTCGCCCGCTTCGCCACCGCCGCGCTCGACCAGGCCCTCCGCGTCGCCCAGGACGTCCTCGACCCGGGCGACCCCCTCCTGGGCGACATCGCCGGCCGCCTCCTCACCAGGCTCACCCGCACCGGCCACTACGACCGCGCCCTCACCCTCCTCACCGACCTCGCCTCCGCCGGGCCCGCCTTCACACTCCGCGTCGACGGCGAGACCGTCGACCGAGCCGCCATCGAGCGCAGCATCCGCCTCGCCATCGACCGGCGCGACAAGCGACCCCGCGTCGGCGAGCCCGTCGGCTCGCCCGAGACCCTCGCCGAGTGGGCCGTCTTCGACAAACCCGAGGCCATGGGCGACAACACGCCAACCAACCGCGTCCCCATGCTCAGCATCCGCTCGGAGATCGCCGTCTTCGGCCGCGACGACAAGGGCCGGTTCGTCAAGCTCTGGGGCGACATCCCCCAGCTCACCAACGAGCTCGTCAGCTTCCGCGACGACGGCGTCCTCTTCGCCACGCGAGACGAGCCCGCCGTCGTCGACCGCTCCTTCACCATGCTCGACCTCGACACCGGCCGCCCACTCTGGAAGACCCGCCCCTTCTTCAGCCACTTCGACGCCGTCGACACCCGCGCCGCCGGACGACCCGACGAGATGGGACGGCCCATCCCGCGGTTCGACACCCCCCTCATGCCCAACATCCGGGCCACCTCGCTCATCCACGCCATGAGCCCCTCCACGCTCGTCGTCGTCAGCGCCGGCGGACTCGCCGCCGCCTTCGACCGCGCCACCGGCGAGCTCCTCTGGAACCAGAGCATCGAGATCAACCGAGTCCACGCCGTCTCCGCCGACGGATCCACACTCGCCATCGGCGGCATCGCCACCGAGATGCCCTTCAGCGTCCAGAACGAGAACGGCATCGAGTTCGCCCCCGGAGACAACCTCGTCGAGCTCTTCGACATCCGAACCGGCATCCGCCTCTCGCGCCACACCGAACCCTCCATGGTCCGCTGGCTCACCCTCACCCCCGCCGGCGACGTCCTCGCCGGCACCGAGCGCGCCATCGTCGGCCTCTCGCCCACGCGCAACGCGCCGATCTGGCGCAAAGAGCAGATCGAGCAGCTCGAACGCTCCGTCCGAGCATGGGCCCTCCCCAGGCGCGTCCTCGTCCAGGGCGCCGACGGCGCCGTCTGGCAGATCGACCCCGCCAACGGAGCCACCACGAGCTCGCCGGTGATCTCCGACCGCGTCGTCAGCGGCCAGTGGGTCGACAACTCGCTCGTCCGCGTCGGCGACAACGCCTGCGTCGTCATCGACGACGGGCTCACCCTCCTCGACCCCAACGGACGCATCGTCGGCGCCGACTCCCGACCCGCCATCGGCAACATCCTCCGGCCCGCCTTCGCCGAAGACCGCATCTTCGTCCTCTCCACTCAGCCCATCCCCGTCGAGGCCGAGATCCCCGCCGTCGGCTACGAGCTCACCGCCCACTCCAACGACACCTGCAAGCTCCTCGCCGACCCCGTCACCGTCGCCGTCAGCGCCCACCACGACGCCCCGGATACCATCGCCGTTATCGACGGCGTCATCCTCATCTCCAGCGGCGGCCTCACCTACGTGATCGACGCGCCCCCGGTCGACAAGCCATAATGGGCGCGTGAGAACCACCCGACCCGCCGCCATCACCGCACTCGCACTCGCAATCGCCCTCGCCGGCTGCGCCGCACCGTCGCGAAACGATCTCGCGACCTTCGACATGCCCGGCGGCCTCATCACCCACATCGAACACCCCGGCGCCGGCGAGCCCAGCTCGCCATTCGACACCGTCCAGCTCACCATGGACGTCTCCGGCGAGACCGTCGGCCCCATCGAACAGCTCTCCGCCAGATCCAGGGCGTTCGACCTCACCGATCGAAACCTCATCCAGGGCCTCCGAGTCGCCCTCCCCGGCATCCGCGTCGGCGAACGCCGACGCATCGAGATCCCCTGGCGCCTCGCCTACGGCGACGAGGGCCGCCCGCCCATCCCGCCCCGCGAAGACCTGCTCGTCGTCGTCACCTGCACCGCGATCACCCCAGCGGACGACGCCCCATGACCGCAAGCAACCCCCGCAACGGCCAGCGCGTCGCCCACGACATCCAGTCGCTGCGCTCCATCCGCGTCCGCAAAGACCGGGACCTCACCATCGACGGCGAGCTCGCGAAGCTCGCCAGCACCTACACACGCCAGTCCACCGGCCTCGGCGCCCTCGCCGAGCTCTGGCAGGAACTCGCACCGGAAGACGTCCGCGAGGCCTGCACCCTCAAAAGCTACGCTCGCGGCATCCTCACCGTCGCCGTCGAGCACGCCGCGACGAGGTACCTGCTCGACCGGGCCCTCCGCTCCGGTCTGCGTCGGGAGCTGATCCGACGCTCGAAACAGCCCCTGCGGGACGTGCGGATCGTCACCGAGGCCTCCCGATAACCGCAAGTGTGTGAAAATGGGGGGTTTGAGGGGATTGCGGAGCGGTTCCGTCGCCCGTTTTCACCCGAAAATGCCCATCGAAGGCGAGAAAACACTTGGGAAAAACACAAGTTCTCACTTGGCATCCCGAGCGAAATCGCGCACACTCTTGAGTACGGACAAGGGTTTGTACCGTTCCGGTGCGCCCATCAGGGGTCCGCAAAATCCCGGTTGCCCGTTTGAGGTCGAAGGAACACGTCAACTCCGACACCGCAAACGAGCCGTCCGAGGGCCGATCGTGGCCCATCCGGCATGCCAGCTTTGGCGTGTCGTGACTTTGTGGTGATTCATGCGCTCCGCGCATGTTTGTTTGAAAAGGGCTTCGGCCCGATCCTGGTGTCGTGAGAGTTGAGAGAAGAAACACTTACTTCAGTGAGAGGTAGAAACATGAAATTTGGCACTGCCATCCTGCTCGTTGCCGCTGCCGGCAGCGTTGCTTCTGCGGACCGCATCGTTGCGCCGCAGAACAGCTTCACCATCCCCGCCGAGCTCGCTCAGATCAACAACGAGAACCTCGGTGGCACCATCGCTTTCGTTGAGGATTTCGAGACCTTCATGGTTGGCCCGCTCGCCCCCCAAGGCGGCTGGTCCGGTTTCGATTCCAACATCGATGCCACCAACATGAACCCCATCGGCGGGAACATCTCGGGGCGTCACCGTTCCGATGCCTCCTTCATCGGCGGCTTCGAGGCGGCCAGCCCGCTCTTCGCCGGCGAATTCGGCACCATCGAGGCCGACCTCGTCATCAACGGCGGCTCCCTCTACCAGCTCTCCACGGCTGGTAACGGTGCCGGCTTCCTCAACACCCGCGTGCAGTTCGAGCTCTCCGGCGACATCACCGTCGGTCAGGTCAACGCCGCGCAGACCGCCTTCGAGTTCATCGATTCCGGCGCTGACTGGGCCCCCGGCCAGCAGATGCGCATCGGCATCGGCGTCGCGCAGGACGGCACCCTCACCGTTTCCATGAACGGTGGCACCATCTTCACCGGCCTCGACACCGCCTTCGACCTCACCGGCGTCGCCGGCGCGATCGATCAGTGGCTCGTCTTCGCCGCCAACGACGGTGGCGTCGGCAACCCCGACGGCTCGGGTGACACCCTCACCTTCGACAACATCAACATTCCCGCTCCGGGCGCTGTCGCCCTCGCCGGTCTCGGTGGCCTCGCCGCCGCCCGCCGTCGTCGCGCGTGAATGCTGATCACACCACGTCCTCACCCTGATGAGGACCGCTGATCTCTAAGCAATAGACGGCCCCTCGCACCTCGCGGGGGGCCGTTTTTCGTTCCGACCGGACAACCGCGATATCTCCCCCCCATTTCCACGAATCAACGGCGATTTCTCTCCCCGTCACGGTTGATCCGCGCCCACACCGTGTCACAATAAAGCTGACGCGGTGGGGGATCACACGCGTCCGAGATCCGGAGAGCGAGGGAGCCCAACACCATGAAGATGTCCGTCTCTACATTGGCCGTCGCCGCGGCACTCACCGCCGCGACCCCCGCCCTCGCGCACGACGACCTCTTCACGAGCGTCACCAACAACGTCTTCACCCCCAACGTCTTCCGCGGCATGGGCACCGGCTTCTCGCAGGACTTCGAGTCCTTCGCCGTCGGCCCCCTCGTCCCCCAGGGCGGCTGGGAGAGCCAGTTCCCCAACAACGCCACGATCACCGAGATCAACCCCCTCTCCGGCGCCCGCTCCGCCCGACACGCCAGCGACGGCACCTCCGTCCCCGGGTTCGAGATCAACTCGCCCGAGTTCGCCGCCGGCTACGACACGAACGTCACCGCCCACCGCATCGCCGCGAACATCCGAATCTCCGGCGGCACGAGCACCTACCAGCTCGTCACCCGCGACCTCTCCATCGGCACGCTCAACACACGCGTGAGCTTCGATACCGACGGCCGCGTCCGCGTCGGCCAGTACTCCGTCGACCCCTTCGAGGGCGAGATGTTCGAGTTCATCGACACCGGCTTCGACTGGATGGTCGACACCAGCTACGAGGTCGAGATCGAAACCGACGACGCCGGCAACCTCTTCGTCTCCGTCAACGGCGCCGAGATCTTCGCCGGCCTCGAGGGCACCTTCGGCATCTTCGGCGTCCCCGGATCCATCAACCAGTTCTTCGTCTTCGCCGGCAACGAGGGCTCCGGCTCGAGCAACGGCACGGGAGACACCCTCACCCTCGACGACGTCTCCTTCACACAGATCCCCACGCCCGCAACCGCCGCCCTCCTGGGCCTCGCCGGCGTCGCCACCGCCCGACGCCGGCGCTGAGCGACGAGACCGGTTGACACCGCGTCCCCGCACGCCAACCATTCACCCATGGGCTGCTGCAAACACCCCAATCACGGCTGCGAGTTCGACCCGAACTCCGAAGCCCCCTCCGCCGAGGACGTCGCCCGCTTCGGCGGCGACGACGTCGCCTGCCCCAACTGCGGCGAAGACGTCTACCACGACGCCGCGATCTGCAACGCCTGCGGCCACGCCATCGCGCACGAGCCGACAAGCAAGCCCAAACCCTGGGTCATGCTCACCGCCGGCGTCGTTTTGATCGCCTTCGTGCTCGTCTTCACGCTCTGAAGCGCGCACCAATTGCAAGTGAGGCCGTGGCACAGGCTTTCAGCCTGTGGAGTTGTGCGCCAGAAATCACAAATCTAGAAGCTCGGCAACGAGCCGCACGCCGAACCCCGTTGCGCTGTTCTTGGCGTACGGCCCCGAGTCGCTCTCCGACGCGTGCACACCCGCGATATCCAGGTGGCACCAAGGCGTCCCCTCGCTCACAAAGTAGCTCAGGAACGCGGCGCCCTGGATCGGGTGCGCCTTGCGGTTCGGGTTGGAGTTCACGATGTCCGCCGGGTCGGAGGACATCATCTCCCGGTACTCCTCGTTCATCGGCAGACGCCACACCGGCTCGCCCGCGAGCGCCGACGCCTCCTCGACCTTCCCGCGCAGCGCGTCGTCCTCGCACCACATCCCGCAGTACGCCGAGCCCAGCGCCACCACCACGCCGCCCGTCAGCGTCGCCATGTCGATGACCTGCGCCGGTGAGTCCTTGTCGCACGCGTACGCGAGCGCGTCCGCCAGAACGAGCCGCCCCTCCGCGTCCGTGTTCGTGATCTCCACCGTCACACCGTTGCGGTACGTCAGGATGTCGTCCGGCCGGTACGCCTCGTCCGAGATCGAGTTCTCCGCGCACGCCAGGTACGCCACCACGCGCTTCCGCGGCTTGATCACCGTCGCGATCGCGTGCATCGCCCCGAACACGTTGCACCCGCCGTCCTTGTCACGCTTCATCCCCGCCATGTTCGTCGCCGGGATCTTCAGCGACAGCCCGCCCGTGTCGTACGTGATCGTCTTGCCCACCAGCACGATCGGCTTCGCCGCGCTCCGCGCCCCGCCCGGCGAATACTCGAGCCGCACGAGGCACGGCTTGTTCTCCGACGCCTTGCCCACGTTGATGTGCCCGACGAGCTTCTCGTCCTCGAGCTTCTTCCCGCGCAGCACCGTGCACTTGAGCCCCGTCTGACGCGCCATCGCCTGCGCCCGCTTCGCGATGTAGTCCGGCGTCGCGATGTTCGGCGGCGTCTCGCTCAGGTCCCGCGCGATGTTCGCGCTCACCGCGAGCCCGAGCCCGCGCTCAACACCCTTCGCCATCGACGCGTTGCCGACGAGCAGAGACAGCTTCTCCTTCTTCGGCGCGTCCGTCGCTCTCCCCTTGAACGCGTGCCGGTCCCACGCCAGCAGCCCCAGCGCCTCGCCGATCGCGCTCCCCGCGCGCCACGCGTCGAGCGACGTCTCCCCGATCGCGCCCTCGAGCGACAGATCAACAACCGTCTCCTTCGTCGACGCGAGCCGGCGACCCAGCGCTCCGATCGCCTTGTGCAGCGTCCGCACGCTCACGCTCTTCGCCTCGCCGAGACCGATCAGCACGTACCGGTGCCCGTTCTCGTCGAACGCCTCGACGATGTTCCCGACGGCGCCCGTCGCCTCGGGCCGCTTGAGCGCCTCGCCCGCGACACCCGTCGCGTCCAGCTCGCGCGAACGCTTGTCCAGCGTCCCGCCCTTGAAGAACCCGAGGACGGTCGCGCCGGGCGTCCCGCGCTTGACGATGCTGACGTTCGAAAACATGCGTGCTCCTTGATTGCCCCCGCGAAGCACCGGGCCGCGTCGCGTTTCCCGGTACCATCGGTTGTGATTCGTGCGATCCCTTGCGGACCGCACAGTGTACACCCTTCCCGCAACGCCATGAACGACCCGCACCACCCATCCGACACCCCGCCCACCCGAGCCAGCCAGATCCACGCACCGTGGCGCGCGAGCTTCATGCGCCTCCTCTCCGAGCAGGACGCCCGAGCCGCCGCCGACGCGGACGCCGCCGGCGACACCCCCGCGGGCGCGCCCGCCGGCGGATGCTTCCTCGAGGACTACTGGAACGACCCCGGCAACGACGAGCGCCACCTCGTCGTCGTCCGCACCGGATCCCCCGCGACGCGATCCGGCGGCATGATCCTCCTCAACCGCTACCCCTACGCCAACGGCCACCTCCTCGTCGCCCTGGGCGACGGCCGCCAGCGTCTCCTCGACTACACCGAACCCCAGCGCGCCGAGCTCCACTCCCTCATCGACCTCGCCGTCGAGCTCTGCGAAAAGACGCTCAACCCCCAGGGCGTCAACGTCGGCATCAACCAGGGCAAGGCCGCCGGCGCCGGCGTCCCCGAACACCTCCACGCCCACGTCGTCCCCCGCTGGGCCGGCGACGTCAACTTCATCACCGCCGTCGGCAACATCCGCGTCATCCCCAGCGCCCTCGAAGAGATGTTCGCCCGCTACCGCGAGACCTGGGCGGAGATCGAGCGCGCCGCGCGCACGGAGGGCTGAACCCGTGGACAAGCGACTCGCCAAACGCGACCGCGCCATCCGTGCCGACGCGCAGCGCGCCCTCCTCCTCGAACAGGGCGACGACCTGAGCGCCCCCCGCGAAGTCGACCACTTCGCCCGCTTCCACTCCCGCTTCGCCCGCCTCCGCTTCATCGCCTGGGCGAAGCTCAACGGCTACGGCATCGCCAGCACGCAGCGCACCAAAGCCAACCTCCCGAAACACGCCATCACCATTGTCAAAGTCCACGCCGTAGACGACGAATCGCTCGTCACGCTGACCGATCGAATCGCCGAGAAAGTCAACTCACTCCGCGGCGTCTACGAGGGGTGGGGGTGCCAGCCAGTCTCGAGTTCTTCAGTGTGAAAATCACCCGTCCTCGAACTGGTAGCTGAAGCGATACCCACAGTCCTGGCATTTGAAGCGCCGATTCCGTGTCCAGATGGTCAGGTCGTTGTAAACGTACGCGAGGAAGCTGATCAGGATGCTGAGCAACAAATGGAGCAGCCCGAAAAATACGTCCAGGAGGCGATTGGCCGATCGAGTGTTCCGCGATCGACATGAAGGACATTCCGGTCCGTTGGCGCTGTAGATCGGCATGGTCGAAAGGTAGCAGAGAGGTCTGAAGCGGAGATGTCCAACACTCGTGATTCAAGGACACCACTCCCCACCTCTCCCCCGCCCTGCGGTGGGAGAGGTCGAGCGACGAGCGCAAGCCGTCGCTCGGGTGAGGGGGCGCACGGCGGCGCTCCGCACGACGACGACCAATCCATCACACAACGAACCCCCTCACCCGCCTGATGGCTGGCGCACATCAGCCGACATCTCCCACCTCAGGGGGAGAGGTGGGGAGTGCTAATCGACTGCCGATCTGCCGACTGCCCACTGCCGAAATCTCCCCCCATTCCCCATTGGCCATTGCCCACTGGCCAACTCTTCACCTCCCCCGCCCACGCTCCGCGATCAAAAACGCCATCTGCAACCCCTGGTGGTAATTCAACCTCGGGTCGCACTGGCTCACGTAGTTCGTGTGCAGTGTGTCCTCTGTCACGTCCGTCGCCCCGCCCACGCACTCCGTCACGTCCTCGCCCGTCAGCTCGAAGTGCACGCCGCCCAGCCGCGTCCCCGCCTCGTCGTGCGCGTCGAACGCGCCCGTGATCTCCGCGAGGATGTCGTCGAAGTTCCGCGTCTTGATCCCGCTGGCCGTCCCCACCGTGTTCCCGTGCATCGGGTCGCAGAGCCACAGCACGCGCTTCCCGCTCTTGTGCACCGCCTCGAGCAGCGGCGGCAGCGCCGTCCGCACATCCTTCGCGCCCATCCGGTGAATCAGCGCGAGCTTGCCCGGCTCGTCCGTCGGGTTCAACGCCTCGATCAGCGCGAGCACATCCGCCGGAGCCGTCTTCGGACCCACCTTCACGCCCACCGGGTTCCGGATCCCGCGGAAGTACTCCACGTGCGCCCCGTTCAGGTCGCGCGTCCGCTCCCCGATCCAAGGGAAGTGCGTCGTCAGGTTGTAGTACCCCTCGCGCCGGGGAACCGTCCGCGTCTGCGCGCTCTCGTACAGAAGGTTGAGCCCCTCGTGCGACGTGAAGAAGTCCACGCGCGTCAGGTCGTCGACCGTCTTGTCCCCAAGCGCTTCCATAAACGTGATCGCGCCCGAAAGCTCCGACGCCATCGCCTGGTAGCGCGCCCGCGCCCGCTCGTCCATCGAGTCGTGATCCAGGAACGAGAGGTCCCACCGCTCCGGGTGGTGCAGATCCGCGAACCCGCCGTCGATGAGCGACCGGATGAAGTTCAGCGTCACCGCCGCGTGCTGGTACCCCCGCACCATCAGATGAGGATCGGGCCTCCGAGACGCCTCATCGAAGTCCCACCGGTTCACCAGGTCCCCGAAGTAGCTCGGGAGCGTCACCCCGTCCCGCGTCTCCGTCGGAGAAGACCGCGGCTTCGCGTACTGCCCCGCGAAACGTCCGATACGGACCACCGGCTGGCGCAAACCGTGAACCAGCACCAGGCTCATCTGCAGAAGGATCTTCAGCTTGTTCGCGATCACCTGCGGGCGGCAGTCGTCCAGCCGCTCCGCGCAGTCGCCCCCCTGCAGCACGAAACGCCGCCCCTCCTGCGCCTCCGCCAGATTCGCCTTGAGGTGCTCGATCTCGCCCGATGTCACCAAAGGCGGGAATCCGCCCAGCTTTTCCACCGCGCGGGCCACCGCCTCGCGGTCCTCGTAGACCGTCTGGTGGGCCGCGATCTTCTCGCGCCACGACGTGGGGTTCCAGGCGGATTGCGTCTCGGGCGTGGGCATGGTGAGCGAACTCTACTCCTCGGCACGCCGGCGCGTCGACTCGCGGGCCGCGTGTTTTTCAAGGTTCGGGTCATCAGGGCTGGGGAACAAACCGCATGAGAAAAGGACGGAAAAAAATGCGCGTTTCTGAAGAATCTTGGATTGAAAAGTTCATTCGCCCTTTGTCCGCCGTCGATAACGCTCATCAGTTCAGGGAATCCCCGTTCACAGGGAGCGGGGGGAACATCGACGAGTCATGCCCCGGCCAGTGCAGGGGGCGACCGAATCCAAGGGGTCGACGAGCGCCGCGGCGCCACGCCCCGCACACCCAGGAGCATGAAAGTTATGCCCACCAAGACCAGCAGCCGTACGCGACGTACGTCGGGCGCCAAGCGAACGACGACCCGCAAAACCGCCGCTCGCAAGAGCCCCACTCGCAAGACCACCGCCAAGAAGAACACCGCCGGCCGCAAGACCACCGCCCGTCGCAAGACGACCGCGAAGAAGACCACGGCCCGCAAGACCACCGCCCGCAAGCCCGCCGCTCGCAAGACCACGGCGAAGAAGACCACCGCTCGCAAGCCCGCCGCCAAGAAGAGCACGACCCGCAAGTCGACCGCTCGCAAGACCACGGCCCGCAAGCCGGCCGCCCGCAAGACCACGGCGAAGAAGTCCACGAGCCGCAAGCCCGCCGCTCGCAAGACCACCGCCAAGAAGAACACCACCCGCAAGTCGACCGCTCGCAAGACCACGGCCCGCAAGCCCGTCCGCAAGTCGACCGCCAAGAAGAACACCGCCGGCCGCAAGACCACCGCCCGTCGCAAGACGACCGCGAAGAAGACGACGGCCCGCAAGCCCGCCGCTCGCAAGAGCAACGCTCGCAAGAGCACCGCCCGCAAGACGACGGCCCGCAAGCCGGCCGCTCGCAAGACCACGGCGAAGAAGAGCACGGGTCGCAAGACCACCGCCCGCAAGACCACGGCCCGCAAGCCGGTCCGTAAGTCGACGGCGAAGAAGAGCACGGGTCGCAAGACCACCGCTCGCAAGACCACAGCCCGCAAGCCGGTCCGCAAGTCGACGGCGAAGAAGAGCACGGGTCGCAAGACCACCGCTCGCAAGTCCACGGCCCGCAAGCCGGTCCGCAAGTCCACCGCCAAGAAGAACACTTCTCGCAAGACCACCGCGAAGAAGAACGTTCGCAAGTCCACCGCCCGCAAGACGACCGCCCGCAAGCCCGCCGCTCGCAAGAGCCCGGCCAAGCGCCGCACCACCGCCCGCAAGAGCGGCCTCCGTCTCGTCGGCACGTCCAGCTCCCGCCGCCGCACCACGAGCCGCCGCAGCACGGCCCGTCGCGCCGCCTGAGCAACACGATCATCCGATCACTCCTCGAGGCCGACGCGGGTCACCGCGCCGGCCTTTTTCGTGCGCGCGTACCATGCCCCCCATGACCGAAGCGCCAACGCTCCCGCCAAGACCAACCCAGGGCCACAAGGGCACCTTCGGAACCGTCGCCGTCGTCGGCGGCGCCCGCGACGCCGAGTCCGGCCTCACCATGCCCGGCGGCCCCGCCCTCTGCGCCCTCGCCGCCCTCCGCGCCGGCGCGGGCCTCGCCAAGCTCGCCCTCCCCGCGCCCCTCCTCGTCCCCGCCCTCGCCGAAGCCCTCCCCGTCACCGGCATCGCCCTCCCCGTCGACGAGCAGGGCCGCCTCGTCCCCCACGAGTGCGCCCCCCGCCTCGACGAGCTCGCACGCGACGCGAACGCCGTCGCCATCGGCCCCGGGCTGGGCGTCTCGGACGGCGCCGCCGCGGCCGTCCTCCGCCTCGCCGGGGGCGGTCAGGACGAGACCCCCCTCGTCCTCGACGCCGACGCCCTCAACAACCTCGCGAACCTCAGCGATTACCCCAAGGACCTCCGCGCCCCCTGCGTCCTCACGCCCCACGTCGGCGAGTTCAAGCGCCTCGCCAAGCCCCTCGGCATCACGGCCGACCCCGAAGACCCCGCCACCCGCGCCCACGCCGCCGAGCAGCTCGCTCAGCGCCTCGGCGCCGTCGTCGTCCTCAAGTCCGCCGCCACCGTCGTCACCGACGGCCTTCGCACCTGGACCCACAACGAGCCCAACCCCGCCCTCGCCACGGGCGGCTCGGGCGACGTCCTCGCCGGCGTCATCGCCTCCCTCATCGCCCAGCACCACCGCCGCCCCATCCTCGCCGGCTCACGCACGGTCCCCTCAGAGTCCCGGGGCGGCATCTCCCTCTACGACGCCGCCCGGGCCGCCGTCCTCGCCCACGCCCGCGCCGGACGCGCCTGGGCCGACGAGAACCGCGCCGACGGCGGCATGCTCGCCACCGACCTCCTGGACCGCCTCCCCAAAGCGATTTCGTCCCTCAGAACCCAATCCTGACGATAGAAAACGACACCTTTTCCAAAGAACGCGGTACAGTCATCGCACCGCAACCGCACCCTTCAAGGACGAGAACACACACCATGTTCAGAACACAGAACCCGGCCCTCAAGAAAAACCCCTTCGGGCCCGCCCAGACCTGGCAAGACCTCGAGACCCGCGGCACAACCGGCCTCCCCCAGGAGCAGGTCGAGGCACGCCCCGGCGCCATGACCGTCCAGGGCACCGTCATCAAAACGGCCGTTCTCTTCGCGTTCTGCGGCGTCACAGCGATCACCGCGTGGAACGTCACGCTTGAGAACCCCGGCCTCGCCTGGAAGCTCATGCTGGGCGGCATCGCCGGCCACTTCATCCTGAGCCTCATCACCGTCTTCAAACCCTCCGCCGCGACCTTCACCGCCCCCCTCGTCGCCATCGCCGAGGGCATCCTCGTGGGCGGCGTCTCCGCCGTCTACGCCCAGCAGTTCGCGCAGGAATCCGGACAGCTCAACACGCAGCTCATCCTCAACGCCGGGCTCATCACCTTCGGCGTCGTCGGCGGCCTGCTCACCGCCTACGGCTTCCGCATCATCCGCCCCAACCGCACCTTCAGAAACGTCACCGTCACGCTCACGCTCGGCCTGCTCTTCTACATGGCCATCGCCTTCGTCGCGGGGCTCTTCGGAAGCTACTCACTCGTCTCCGTCTACGACCCCTCCAACGGCGGCATGATCTCCATCGGCTTCTCCCTTTTCGTCATCGCCCTCGCCAGCGCCAACCTCGTCCTCGACTTCCAGGTCATCGAGGAAGGCGCGATCAACGGCGCGCCGAAGTACATGGAGTGGTACGGCGGCTTCGTCGTCCTCATCACCGTCGTCTGGATGTACCTCGAGATCCTCCGACTCCTCGCCAAGCTCCAGTCACGAGACTGACCGGTCACGAGCCCAGCCACAAACGAAAAAACGCCCCGTCTCACGGCGGGGCGTTTTCATTGCTGTTTCAGCTGAGCGATCCGATCAATCCGGGATATCGACCGGCGGCTCATCCGCAGGCGGCGTGTCGTTGCTCACCGGCGTGTTCTGCGCCGGCGCCTCAACGGGCACGTACGGCACCGCGCGAGTCGGAGCCTCCTCCGAACCGCCGCTCACCGCCTGCGCCTCCGCCTCGCCGCCGACGTCCGACTGCGAGAACACCTGCGACGGCTGCGTGAACGGCGAGCGACCCGGCGTCGAATCCGGGAACTCCGGAACCGGACGGATCACCACGTCGAGACGACGCGCCGTCGAATCAGGCACCGGCAGCGTGTTCCGGCTCGTCGAGGACGAGCGGTCCGTCGGGAACACCTTCCACGTCATCATGTCCGGCTTGTAGCTGTTCGGGCCCGAGCCCGTCCGGAACGAACACTGCAGCGTGTGCTCCACCGGGATATCCACGAGCCACACCGTCTCGCCCGTACGCGTGTCGATCAGAGACACCGTGTACGGACGCCACGGCGTCGAGTCGTACGTGAACTGGTCCGCCGAGTACGGGAGACCGCCGTCATACGCGCAGCCCGTCAGGGCCGCGGAAGCGACACACGCCGCCAGCGCGGCTCGAAGAATGGGTCGGCGATGACTTGACAGCCCTGGGATCATCTGGATGCTCCAACGCGAGAAAATGGCCGATTTCGACGCCCGCCCGTGCGGCGCGGCACGCCCGTGTACACACTACCCGACTCGCCGATCAGAAGTTCGACGGTCTGCCTGTGTATCGTCCGAATTATGGGGCCTCCTCAAGGTCCGATCCCCTTTACACCCCAAACACATGGACCTTTTCACACCGTGACCACCAACCCGCCCCAATACCGCATCGGCCACGGCTACGACCTCCACCGCCTCGAGCCTCCTCACAGCGGCGGACGCCCCTTCGTCCTCGGCTCACTCCCCTTCGACCACGACAAGGGCCCCGTGGGCCACTCCGACGGCGACGCCCTCCTCCACGCCGTCACCGACGCCATCCTCGGCGCCCTCGCCCTCCCGGACATCGGCCAGCTCTTCCCGGACAACGACCCCGCCAACGAAGCCCGCGATTCCCGCGATTTCCTCCACGCGGCCCTCGAGAACATGACCGATTCCGGGTACGCCCTCGCCAACATCGACTGCACCGTCATCCTCGAACGACCGAAGATCGGCCCCCGCAAGGCGGAGCTCATCGACCGCCTCGCCGAGCTCCTGCGCGTCGACCGCGACCGCGTCAACATCAAGGGCAAAACCCACGAGCGCGTGGACGCGGTGGGGGAGGGACGCGCCGTCGAGGTCCACGTCCTCGCCCTCCTCGAAAGGGCCACCCCATGACCCCCACCCCCACCCCCCCGGATTGGCGCGCCGCCGCCGCCTTCGCCGCCCGCGCCCACGCCGGCCAGCTCCGCAAGGACGGCCAAACCCCCTACGCGTCCCACCCCTTCCGCGTCGCGATGACCGTCCGCGACACCTTCGGCTGCGACGACCCCGTCGCCCTCTGCGCCGCCCTCCTCCACGACACCATCGAGGACACCCCCGCCGATTACGACGACATCCTCGAAGGCTTCGGCGCCGAGACCGCCGACTGCGTCGCGGCGCTCACCAAGGACATGCGCACCCGCGAGGACATCCGCGAGAAGAACTACGACGAGGGCCTGATCGCCGCCGACTGGCGCGCCAAACTCATCAAACTCGCCGACGTCCTCGACAACCTCTCGGACACAAAAAACGGCAACGCCCGCTCGCGCGACAAGATGATCGCCCGCTGCCGGCGCGCCGTCGCTATCGCGAAATCTCAGCCAGACCCGGGCGACGCCCTCGCCCGCGCCACCGCCATCGTCGAGCGCGCCATCGCCGATCCGGACGCTTTATAAGGACGCCGCATCCCGCCCGAGATCGCCCACCCGCGCAGCTTCCGCGCGCCCAGCGTCCGTTTCGGTTCCCCGCTCATGCGATCCGCGAGACGCACCCGATGCTTCCTCTATGCCCTTCCTCGGCTCCATCATCCCGAACTCGCTCGTCGGAATCGGCCGCCTCGAGAACGCCGTCAAACGCGAGCAGAAGCGCAAAGCCGACGAAACCGACAAGGGCGCCGGCCGCGGCGTCGACGGCGCCGACCTCTCCACCCAGGCCGTCGACGAAGCCGAGGCCGTCCGCGCCGCCAAGGGCAACGACACCGAAGAGGGCCACGAGGACCGCGCCGCACACGCCGCCTACGGCCCCTACGGACAGCCCGATCCCGCCCATCGAAAGCTCGATATCGAGGGCTGAGAGCGGTTTTTCACCGCAACCACCCGAACACCACAAAAAGCCTCCCCGCCGAGAATCTGACCCGATGCCCGGATTTCCAGCGCGTCCGAGCACACTCGCGGGTACCATACAGCCCAGATCGGGCCTGACGCCCGAACCCCGGCGCTTGTGTGCGGTCCACCACAAACGCACGGACTTTTCCCTCGAGTCCCATGGACCAATGAAGATTGTGAAGAGCAATGAAGAAGCTGTACGTCGGGAACCTCCCGTACCGTGTTGATGACCGTATCCTGCAGGAAGCCTTTTCTCAGTACGGGAACGTGACCTCCGCCAGCGTGATCATGGATCGCGAAACCGGCCGCTCCAAGGGCTTCGGCTTCGTCGAGTTCGACGACGACAACGCCGCCGAAGAAGCCATGAACGCCATGAACGGCCAGGACATGGAAGGCCGCGCCATCGTGGTCAACGAAGCCCGTCCCAAGCCCCAGCGCTTCGGCGGTGGCGGCGGTGGTGGCGGCGGTCGCGGCCGCTATTGAACCCGTGGGCGAGCAATCGCCCACAACTCCGACTGCCGTTCGGTGAGTTCAACCGCTGATCGAACGGAAAAAAGAGCCAAAACGCACACGCCGATCACCGTATCGGCGTGTTTTTTTGCGCATTCTTCGGAGATCCCCCGTTCTGACCGTACACTACAAAGCGGACCCATCCGCACACGCACCGACCGAACGAGCGCTCAACGGAGTCGACCATGACAACGCTGGCCAGCAACACCTCATCCGCATCCTCGAAGAGCAACCCGAAGCTCCAGCGCCTGCGCGCCTACCTCGACGGCCTCGACGGACGCCCCCCCCTCGACGAGCTCCTCCGCGAGATGAAGGCCGCCGACCTCACCGTCGAAGACCTCAAACCCTGGATCCGTTTCTCCGACACCGGCTACTCCCGCAATCTCCTCTGGGAGGGCGAGCACTACGAAGCCCTCGTCATCTGCTGGAAGGTCGGCCAGCACTCACCCATCCACGACCACGCCGGCTCCATCTGCGGCCTCACCATCCTCCAGGGCAAGGCCACCGAGACCCTCTACGAGTTCATGCCCTGCGGCGTCATGGCCCCAGTCTCCTCCTCCTCCAAGCAGGTCGGCGACTACTGCGCCTCCCAGGACGAGGACACCCACGTCATCTCCAACTACGAGGCCGAGACCGACCTCATCACCCTCCACATCTACATCCCCAAGCTCGAAGAGATCGCGATCTACGACGCCGAGGGCCACAAGCACGCCGGCCGACTCGCCCGCTTCTTCGGCTTCATCGACGGCGGCGGCATCTGATCGTCCAGGGGGTCCGTGGCACGGGCATCCAGCCCGTGGAAAGCCACCGCCCGAGCGCGCAACAACCAATTCAAAGTTCGATCACCCGAGCAGCCCGAGCGTCGTCTGCGCGGTCTGCTCCCGGTGAATCAGGATCGCCCGCGTCGCCGCCTCCGCCAGCACCTGGCGGCGCACCAGCTCGGAAGACTCCGACGCGTAATCCGTGTCCCCGACCTCGCTCTCGATCTTCGCGAGCGTCTCCAGCTCCCCGGACAGCGCCGCGATCTGCGCCGAAAGCCCGAGGTCGTCCGTATTCGCACCCGCCCGGACCACCTGCTTCAACGCTGAATCCAGCACCGACTGCGCTCGCTCCACGTCGCCGTCCACCAGGTTGAGCACCCCGCCCGTCCGCAGGTCCCCCAGCGAAACGTCGACGCCCGTGTACTGCGCCGGCGTGTACCCCTCGCTCCCCGGCTCGCCCTGCGCCTCCTCGACGAGCACCTCGTACAGCGTCGATCCCAGCGAGCCGGTGTGCGCGTTCAGACGCGTCTCCAGAGTCGTCCCCAGCAGGATCCCCTCGCCGTTCAGCACGCGGATCCCGTTGAACGTCGTCGTCTCCGCCGTGTAGTCGATCGAGTCCAGAATCGCGTCCGCCTCGACCTGCAGCGCCTCGAGCTCCTCCTCCGAACGCCCGCCGGTGTCAGCCGCCTCCGTCAGGATCCCCTGCAGACGGATCAGCCGGTCCGCGATGTCCGTGTACGCCCCCGACGTCGTGTCGTTGAGCAGCCGCGTCCGCTCCAGCCCCGAGATCTGCGCCTCCACCGCCTGCCGCCGCGCCGTCGTCGCGGAGAGCAGCACCGTCCCCGCCGGGTCGTCCGACGCCCGGTTGATGCGCCGCCCCGTCGCCAGACGCTCCAGCGAACCGCTGAGCGCCTTGCTCTGAATGCGCAGCGCGTCGAGCCCGAAGAGCGCGCTGAAATCGGTTGGACCGAACGTCGTCACAATCCGTCTATCGGCCCGTTCCGAGAACCGCTGAAAGCCACCCCCGAGCGTCCCACCCGGTTATCGCTGCGCGATCACGTACTCCAGGATCTCAACAGCCTGCCCCGCCGTCCGCGCCACCGCCAGCGCCGCCGCGTCCACCTCCTTCAGCGCGTGCGTCAGCTCCTCGTCGTGGATCACGACGATCGGCTTCCCCCGCGCCAGCGCGTACCCCGCGTCCAGCGCCGCGTTCCACTCCCGGTACTTCCCCGCGAACCGCACGATCACGACGTCCGCCCGCTCCAGGTGCGTCCGCGTCCGGATCGCGTTGATCTGCGCCCCCTTGTGGTCCTTCCAGAACCCCTCCGACTCATCGCCCAGGATCCGAACCCCGCACGAATCGCTCGCCTCGTGGTCCGTCACCGGGGAAACCAGCGTCACGGGTAGCCCCGCGTTCTCCACGCCGCGCGCGATCTCCTCTCGCCACGACGAATGGATCTCACCCGCCAGATACACGGTCCAGTGCGGCTTTTTCATGCCCCGATTGGACCACACCCACGCCCCGGAATCCAGTTACACTCACGTCTCAACCAAGCACAGACCCAGAGCACAGGAGCACCGCCATGGCCACCGCCAGCGCCCGTCACATCCTCGTCAAAACCGAGCAGGAAGCCATCGATCTCAAGAAGCAGATCGAAGAGGGCGCGGACTTCGGCGAGCTCGCCGCGCAGCACTCCCAGTGCCCCTCCGGCAAGGGCGGCGGCGACCTCGGCACCTTCAAGAAGGGCGACATGGTCCCCGAGTTCGACAAGGTCGTCTTCTCCAACCTCCCCATCGGCGAGGTCTCCGAGCCCGTCCGAACCCAGTTCGGCTACCACCTCCTCGAGGTCCAGGCCCGCAAGGTCTGAGCGCTACCCGCGCTCCACCATCAGCTCGTCGATCGCCGCGACCGCGCGCCGAAGGTGCGGGATCGTGATCGATCCGCCCACCACGTACACCACGCTCAGCGCGTCCACGATCTCCTCTTTCGTGCACCCCAGCTCGACGCACCGCTCCACGTGGTACAGGATGCAGTCGTCGCACCGCAGCACCGCGCTCGTCGCGAGCCCGAGCAGCTCCTTCGTCCGCTCGTCCAGCCCGCCCCTGTCCGTCGCGTCCCGGTACGTCTGGTGGTCGATCGTCAGCAACCGCTTGATGCCGAGGTGCTCGAGCGCCTCGAGCTTCGCCTGACCCGCCGCGCGACGCTCACGAAAATCCTGGATGCTGCTCATGGGCGCAGTGTACGCCCCGGCCTCACTTGCGTCGCGGGCCCGGCGCCGTCGGACGCTTCGTCGTGCGTCGGCGGGGCGGCGGCGCGTGCGCCGCGTCCTTCTTGATCGTCGGCCCGTCACCCGCCGCCAGGCGACGCCGGATGTCCGCCGCCTGCGTCCGACCGATCTTCAGGCACGCGATCCCCAGGAACGCACCCAGCACGATCGCCGCCGTGAGCACCTCACGGATATCGAGCAGCGACAGCGCCGCGCCGATCAGCGCGAACACCGTCCCGATCGCGTAGATCACCAGCACCGCGCCCTTCACGCCGAAACGCCGCTTCAGCACGTGGTGCATGTGCTTGTCGTCCGGCGCGCTCATCGGCAGACCCGCCAGCTTCCGCCGGAAAATCGCCAGCACCGTGTCCACGATCGGGATCGAGTAAATAATCAGGCCCGCCACCACCAGGTGCGTCTTGCCCGTCTGACCCAGCAGCAGCACGATCACGATCGTCGTGTACCCCAGCAGCAGCGAACCGCAGTCCCCCAGGAAGATCCGAGCCGGGTTGAAGTTGTGCGGCAGGAACCCCATGCACCCGCCGAGCAACGCCAGCGTCAGCGTGATCCGCGCCGCGTCGTGGATCCCGTCGTCCATCAGCGCCATCGTCAAGGCCACGAAGAGCAGCCCCGCGCACGCGATCGACGTCACCCCCGAGAGCAGCCCGTCGAGCCCGTCGATCAGGTTGCTCGCGTTGCACGCCCCGAGGATGAAGATCGCGATGATCGCCGTCCCCACCCAGTAGATGATGTCGATCGGGATCTGGTCGCTGAACCCCGGGATCGGCACCGGCAGGTCGATCACGTACACCAGCGACTCGTTCTGCAGCAGCCGGCCGATCGGCCGGAGCAGCCCCTGCGCCACCTGCGTCCCGATCTCGCTCATCGCCAGCGCCGCCGCCGCCATCAGCTGACCGCCAACCTTCAGCCGCGGGTCCAGCCCGACCACGTCGTCCAGCAGGCCGATCACCATGATGATCGTCATGCCCAGCAGGATCGCGAACGACACGTGCTGCAGCTCGAACCGCGAGGGGTGCGGCTCGAACAAGGTGAACGGGAACACGCTCACGATGTCCGTCGACACGAACGAGAACACGATCGCCGCCATCATCCCCAGGTACACCGCCACGCCGCCCAAATACGCGATCGGCTCACGGTGGATCTTCCGGGCGTCGTTCGGGCTGTCCACCACGCCGTTCGCCAGCGCCAGCCGACGCATCAGTGGCGTCGCCAGCAGCGACACGAGGAACGCCACCACGAAGATCACCAGGTACCCCGAGAGCACCTCCAGCCGGGAACCCAGCGGCTCGATCACGCTCGTCAACGCGGCAGGACCCTGATCGATCCCGGAAATCGAGTCGAATGTCGAGCGGCCAGGCGTGGTGAAAAGCGATGCGATCATGGCGTCGTCGGCGCGCCCGTCCCGCGGGCGGGACGGCTCTCTCCTCGGGTGCTCTCAGCGATGTCACGAATCGTCTGCTCGAGCAACGTGGACGGCTCGAAGCCGCACAGACGCCGTGCCTTGCTCAGATCCGGGCAGCGGTGCGGGAGATCCTGAAATCCGCCCACGTACGCCTCATGGTACGGGATCGTGCGGATTTCGGAAGCCGAATTCAGCACACGCACCACTTCCTGCGCAAGATTTCGCACACTGATCGGTGAATCCGAACCGATATTCACAACCTCCCCCGAGCACGCCTCTCGACCCACCAGCACCGGCAGCACGGGCACGACGTCGCGCACGTCGCAGAACGTCCGCACCTGCGTCCCGTCACCGAAAACCGTGAGCGGCTCGCCACGCGTCGCCGACGCCACGAACCGGGGGACCACCATCCCGTGCTCGCCCGTCTGTCGCGGCCCGATAACGTTGAAGAACCGAGCGATCACCACCGGCAGCCCGTACTCGCGGTGGTGCGCCAGCGCCAGGAACTCGTCCACGGCCTTCGAATACCCGTACGACCACCGGTGAGCCGTGGTGGGGCCGTAGGTGCAATCGTCAGACTCGCGCAGCTTCTCGCCACGCCCGCCGAGGCCGTAGACCTCCGAGCTCGACGCCACGAGCACCCGCGGCATCCGCCCCGGGTCGCGCTCCACGCAGTACCGCAGCAGCGCCCCCGTCTCCAGCACGTTGGTCTCGATGGACTCCGCCGGCTGCTCCAGGATCCGCATCACCCCGACGGACGCCGCGAGGTGGTACACCTCGTCGAACGCCGGCTCGGAAACGAGGTCCTCGCGGAGCGACGCGCCGAGCGTCTTCTCGATGAATCGGAGGCGCGTCTTCTCGAGCCCCGCGTCCGCGAGGTTCTCCAGCGAGCCCGTGGAAAGGTCGTCGACCACCGTCACCGAATCGCCCCGCGCGAGCAGGGCGTCGACGAGGTGCGAGCCAATGAAACCGGCGCCCCCCGTGACGAGGGAGCGCCGGCGCGTGGTGTCAGGTTGTGCGGCGCGTGCGTTCATGAGTCCCTATCGCGCCGGAAGGTCCGCCGGCGGCTCAGGCGCCGGCCTCCGCCTTCTCGGTCGCCTCGGCCTTGGACTTCTTGCCCTTGCCCGCGCCATCGGCGCGGTCGCCGGTGGTGTAGTCGTGGGTCGTCTTGTAGTTCTTGCGGAAGTAACCGCCGGCCGACGCCTCGACGCCGTTGACGATCACGCCCAGGAATCGCGCCGACGTGTCGCCCAGCTGGTTCCGGAGACGCGCCACGAGGCCGCGCTTCTCGCTCAGCGCCCGCGCCACGAGGATGCACGCGTCGCAGTGGTTCGCGATCGACACCGCGTCCTCGCCGACCATGCCCGGCGCCGAGTCGACGAGCACGAGGTCGTACTTCGACTCCGCCTGCGCCATCACGTCCGCCATCGCCTTCGTCGGCAGCTTCTCGAAGATGCCCTCCATTGTCTCGCCCGCGGGCAGGAGATCGATGTTCCCGAAGCTCGTCGAGACCACGCACGCGTCGACCGTCGACTTCCCGAGCAGGCAGTCGCTCAGGCCCGGAGTGCGCGACACACCGAAGACCTTGTGCATCGACGGACGGCGAAGGTTCCCGTCCACGATCAGGATCCGGTGACCCGCCACGGACAGCTTCAACGCCAGGTTCGTCGTCACAGACGTCGCGCCCGAAGAGGGCATCCCCGCGCAGATCACGATCGAGCTGATGTCGTGCTCGTCCATGCTCTTGATGATCCCGCCGCGGATCTGGCGGAACGACTCCGCGATGACCCCCTGCGGCTTGTCCCGCGACGCCATCTCCACCGACTCCGGCTTCGACGGGTCCAGGCTGATGTCCGGGATGACCCCGAGCACCTTCGTGCGCGGGATCGCCAGCACGTCCTGCGGCCCGCGGACACGCGTCTCGCGGATCTCTTTCAGCAAAATCAGGCCGCCGACCGCCGCGCACACCAGGAACGCCGTCCCGCCCACCGTCACCGGCAGGCGCGGGAACGACACCTCGTTCGGCAGCTCCGGCGCCGAGTTCAGCGCCACACGCGTGCCGCCCGTCACCAGCATCCGGAGGTTCGTGATCCGCTCGTTCAGCGACTTGATCGCCTCCTGCTTCTCGTAACGCTCCTGCGCCAGGTTGTCGTGCTCCTTGAGCACCTGCGTCACCTCCACGAGGCTGTCCTGCGCCTGGCGCAGACGCTCCTGGAGGTCGTTCTCGCTCTCCTGCAGGTTCGCGATCGTCGAGCGGAGCTGCTCGATCCGCGCGCGGAAGAGCTCCGCCGTCTTCTGCTCCACGAGCCCCGCACGCTCCTGCTCCAGCGCCGCCAGCATGTTCTTCCGGCGGACCACCTCGCGGTGACGCTCGCCGAAGCGGTTCAGCATCGCGCGGATCGCCGCCTTCTCGTTCGCGATCAGCGCGTCCTGGTTGGCGATGATCGGGTGCCCCTCCGCCTCCGAACGCACCGTGTCCGGGTACTGCACACCGCCCGGCGAGTTCAGCAGCTGCTCGTAGCTGCCCAGCTGCTCGCGCGCCAGCGCCCGCTGCTCCCGGATCTCCACCAGCGCCGGCTGGAGGTTCTGGATCTCGGCGAACTGCCCGGACTCGCGCTGCTCGAGCGACGTGATCTGGGCCTCCCCCAGCAGGTTGTCGATCCGGCGGTCCAGCGCCTCGACCTCCTGACGCGTCACACGCAGCGTGTTCTCCAGCAGCGAGATGTCGTCGTTCAGACCACGGTTCGCCTGCCGGCGCACGTCCGCCATGTACACCGTCTGGAGCACGTCCGCGACCGTCTTCGCGTCCGCCTTGCTCGAGAACCGCGCGTTCAGCTGCATGAACAGCGTGTCCGGGACCACCCGGGCGCTCACGTGGTCGCGCAGGTCCTTCAGCGCCTCCACCTCGTCCACGCGACCGTTCACGACGAACCCCTGGATCCACTTCGTCTCGCGGATGTTCGGCTCGTTGATCGCCTGGCGCAGCAGGCGGTCCGAGACCATGTTCTGCACCTGCGTCTCCATGAAGATGTCCAGCTCGTCCGAGCCGCCCGTGCCGATCGTCTCCTGGCCGCCCTCGCCGACGATCCCCTTCGGGGCCTCCGCCTCGAAGATCGCGCTCGAGACGTACGACGGCGCCAGACGAAGCAACGCGAAGTACATCGCGATCCCGAGCACGATCCCGACCACCGCCGCGATCAGGCCCACCGGCCAGTACGTCATGATCAGACGCATCGGGTCGATCACCGGCGCCGACATCGAGGACGACGCGGGCGCGGGCCCCGCCGGGCGGGGCGGGCCGCCGCCACCGGGGCGGGCGGACGACGGGGGAACGGTCGAAGGGGGCTGGCCCGGGGTCATGACTCAGTACCTCGTGCAGATTGCAAAATGCGGAAACCGACGCGACGGACACGCCGGGGGGGACTCTCTTCAGGAAGCCGGGGGCTCCCACCTGTGAAGCCCGCCCATCCCGTTCCCGGGAAGGGCCGGCGCTTAACTACGTTCGGCGAGAATGACCGTTCACCGTAAATCAGGATTCAATCATTCAGGGACCTTCCAACGCCGCCCGGAGGGCCTCGAACTTCGACCGGAACGCACCGCCCGCCGCCGGTGACGATTCTGCCAGTCGTAGGGCCTGATCGTACGCCTGACGGGCCGCGATCCCGTCGCCGGACTTGTGCTCCACGAACCCGAGGTGGATCAACGCCGGGATCCGTTCGGCATCTGTACTGGCCTGGTCATACGCCCGCTTCAGCACCTCACGCGCCTCGTCCAGACGGTCCACGTGGTAGTACGCCCAGCCCAGCGTGTCGAGCGTGTTCGACGAGAACTCGTCCCGCGCCCGCGCCAGCTCCGCGTACTCCACCGCCTCCTCGTACCGCTGCAGATTCTCCACGTAGATGTAGGCGATGTTGTTGTTCAGCTCCACGTCGAACGGCGTGATCTTCAGCGCCTGCTTGATCACCTCCGAGCACTCCTCGTACCGGCCCAGGTCGTACAGGAACCGCGACTTGTTCTTCAGCGCGTCCAGACGCGTCAGCGGGTCCGGGTTGTCCGCCAGCACCTCGTTCACGCGCTCCAGCAGCGGCTCCACGGCCGAGCCCTCGTTCCGCAGGAAGTTCTGGAGCTGCACCACCAGGAACGGGTTCAGCTGACCCCGCGCCTCCTGCTGCTTCAGGAACGTGTACGTCTGCTCGCGACGCTCGGTCATCAGCTGCAGCTGACCGAACCACGCCGCGCCCAGCGGGCCGCTCTCGCCCGTCGCCGCCAGCGCCTTCTTCAGCGGCTCGAACGCCCCGTCCAGGTCGTTCACCTTCGCCAGAGCCCGCGCCTCGAGCATCGGGAAGTACACCTTCTCCTGATCCGTCAGGCCCTCGGACTCCGTCTTCTCGTCCACCATGATGCGGAACTGGCGCAGCAGGTCGAACACCCGCGAATCCGGGATCCGCGTGTCCGTCCGCTTCAGCGTCGCGTCCAGCAGCCCAGCGATGTACACCGGCTCCGGCTGCTCGCCCTCCGGCGTCATGCTCACCAGACGCTGGAACAGGTCCGCCGCGTCGCGGTGACGGCCAGCCTGGCCCAGAATCTGCGCCACGGCGTACAGCCAGTTCTCGTCGTCCGGACGCGACTGGATCGCCTGCGTCGCCGTGATCACGCCGTCCTCACGACGGCCCGCCGCGAACTGCTCCTGGATCAGCAGGATCACGAGCCGGTCCTCACGCGGATTCGCACGGATCGCCTCCTGGAGCGTCGCGAACGCCGCGTCCAGGTTGTCCGGGTTCGCCAGCTTCATCAGGCGGTACAGCTCCGTCCACGCCTGGATCAGGTTCGGGTTCAGGATCACCGACTTGCGCAGGTCCTCGATCGCGTCGGCGCGCAGCGCCGCGTCGCTCGCGTTGAACAGCGCCCGCTGCACGTACGGCAGCGTCCGGCTCGGGAACCGCTCCACCGCCTCGTCGTACAGCTCGCGCGCCCCACGCCGGTTCCCCGACGCCGCCGCGATCGACGCACGCAGCACCAGCAGCTCCAGGTCGCCCTGCGTCTGCGGCACGCTCGTCAGCGCCTGCTTCGCCTCGTCGACCTTCCCGAGCTTCAGGAGCGTCTCGGCGTACCGCTTGTACACCACGACCGACGCGTTCCCCTCCGCCTGGCCCTCGTCGATGATCCGCTGGTAGTGGTCCGCCGCCTCGCTCAGGTACGCCTCGGCGTTCCCCTGGTGCTCGGCCGCGAGGTTCTCGTCACGCGACGCCCGCGCCGCCTCCGCCAGGTCCGTCTGCCGGTTGCCCAGGCGGAAGTACAGGTCGCCCAGCTGGCGCTCGACCTCGAGCAGCTCCGTCTGGAACGGCGCCGCCTGCTCGAACGCCAGCACGCCCTCCTCGGGCCGGTCGTTCTCGACCAGGAACTGCCCGAAGTTCAGGTACGCACGCAGCTTGTCGGTGTCGCTCGCGTCGCCGAGCGTCGCGACGTACGCCTCGAACGCCGCCTTCGACGCGTCGAACCCGTCACGCTCGCGGATCAGGTTCACCTGAAGGATCGTCAGCTGCAGCTCCGTCAGGTCGCCGAGCGTCCCCAGGCGGTCGATCGCACCCTGCGCGCTCGCCCAGTCCTCTTCCTCCAGCGACAGGCGGAAGTGGTCGATCGCGTTGCGGTAGTTGAACACCTTCGGCTCGGCCGCGAACAGCTCGCGCCGGATCCGAAGCACCTCCTTGCGGTCGCCGTGCGTCTCCGCCAGGCGGAGCCACATCTCCACGATCTCCGGGTCGGACATCGTCTGACGGACGATGCCCGCCGACGGCGTGATCAGCTTCAGCGCCTCAGCCTCCTGGTTCACGTTCTCCAGCGCCCGCGCGTACGCCTTGATCGTCTGCGCGTCGTTCGGACGGCCCTCGTACGCCTTCTTGTACGCCTCGACAGCCTCCGCCACCTGACCAGCCTGCGAGCGCGCCTCGCCCAGCAGCAGCCACACCGCCGGGTTCCGAGGCGACTTCTCCGCCGCCTGCTGCAGGTACGTGATCGCCTTCGCGATCGTCAGGTTCGGGTCGCCCGTGTTGTCGAACCGCATGTTCATCCGCGCCTGGTACAGCAGGCCGCCGAGCTGGTCGGCGTTCGCCTGCGTCGCGCGATCGATCGCGGCCACCGCCGCCTCCTTGTCCATCCTCATCAGCGCGAGCAGGAACTCCAGCTCGATCACACGCGGGTGCAGGCGGTTCATCTCCTGCGCCTGCGCGAGCATCTCGTCCGCCTTCTCCTGCTGGCCGTGGCGGGCGTACACCTGGTACTTGTCGATCAGCTTGTCCACCTCGGACGCCTCGGACAGCTCCACGAGCTGGATCCCCAGCACCACCGGGTCCTTCTCCGCCACCACCAGGCGCACCTGCTTCAGGCGATCGTTGTTCGGGTACAGCTCCAGCGCCGAATCGATGTACACCAGCGCCTCGTCACGCCGGTCCTGGCGGACCAGCACCTCGGCCAGCTCGCGCACCAGGCGGTACTCGTTGGGGTGACGCTCCAGCTGCTCCTTCAGGATCCGCTCCGCCTCGGGGTAGTTCTGGTCGTCCCGCAGGTTGCGGCTCATGATCACCGCGCTCACGATCGGGTCCGCGTCCGGGGACTCGGGGTCCAGCGCCGTCTCCACCTCGCGCAGACGCTGCTGGATCAGCTCGTTCGTCGGGTTCCCCTGCAGCGCCAGCTCCAGGCGGTCACGGGCCTTCTCGAAATCGCTCAGGTTGATGTCGTACTCCGCGATCTCCACGAGCAGCTGCGGGTCGTTCGGCATCAGATCGAGCAGGTCCACCATCACGTTCCGCGCCTCGCCCAGGTTCCCCTGCTGACGCAACGCGTGCGCGAGCAGACGGTGGTTCTGCACCGAGTCGCCAACCTCCAGCTGGATGATCTCGCTCAGGTTCGCCACCGCCGAGTTGTAGTCCTCGTTCACGATCGCCAGCTTCGCGTCCCGGAGCTGCAGCTCCTCCTTCCCGCGAACGCCGACCTTCTGCTCCATCGCGTCGCGGTACGACCGCGCCAGCGCCAGCGCCTCGTCACGCTTCACCGGGTCCTCCGCGAGCGAGTACATCCCCAGCGCAACGTCCACCTGCCGGCCCAGCGCCTGCGCCTGGTAGTACGGCAGCAGCTTGCCCTCCAGGCTCACCGGCGGGAGCGGCATGTCCACGATCTCCTGGTACGTGTCCAGCGCCTCCTGGAAGTCGTTGTTCTGCATCAGGAGCCCGCCCTTGAGCATGATCAGACGCACGTCGTTCGGGTTGTGCGCGATCGCCGCGTCCGCCAGCGCGATCATCGGCTCCAGCGGCACGTCGCGAACGAACGAGACCATGCTCGCCAGCGCGTTCAGCGACTCAGGACGCACCGTCGCGATGTCGACACCCTCGAACACTTCGATCACATCGTTCACCCGCGCCGTGAAACGCTGGCGTACCTGCGCCTGCGCCGCCGGCGACACCGCCGCGCGGTTCGCCTCGAAGTACTCACGAGTCAGCTTCAGCAAATGACCGTCCGGGCTGTCCGGGTGCTCCGCCAGGAACGCGTCGAGCACCTCCATCCCGTCCTGGAATTTCAGCGACGCCTCCGTCGCCAGCGCGTTGCGGCGGAAACGCTCCATCTCCGCGAAGTGCCAGCGCGCCATCGCCAGCGCCGCCTCGTGGTCGTCCGGGTCGAACGCCACCGCGGCCTCCAGGTCCGCCATCGCCTGGTCCCGCTCCTCCTTCTCGACCACGTCCGTCCCCATCCGGTCCACCACCGACAGCGCCCGGAACCGCATCAGCTTCGCCAGCTTCGGCTCGTCCGAACGGATGTACCGCGCCGACTGCTCGACCAGGTTCTCGAACGACTCGAAACTCGCCACCGACGTCGCCGTCCGCCGGAACGAGCGGTTCCGCTCGGTGATGTACTCGATCTGGTGGTCCACGTCGCTCTCGAACAGCTGCGCCATCCGAGACATCGTGTTGATGTGGTCGTCGTAGAACTTGTCGTACTCCGCCGTCGTCGGCGGCGTCGACTGCAGCAGCGCGTCGTGGAACTTCTCCAGCCACTCCACGTTCGTCGCGTCCTTGTTCACGGCCTTGCCGTAGTAGATCTTCGCCTCGTAGAAGTTCCCCTGCTCGGCCGCCGTGTCCCCGCGGTCCATGTTCCGCTGGTTCCGCGTCGACAACGCGTAGAACCCGATGCTCGCGACCGCGAGGAACACGACCACCAGGGCGGAGGTCAGGATGATGACGAATTTCTTGTTCACGCGAGTAGCCATCGCTTCGATCCTTTGCGTGGGTGCTGTGGCCCGACACGGGCCGTCGTTTCGTGTCTCTCTCGTTCTGTGTGCTCAATACGCGTTCACGGCGCCACCGAAGACGCCTCGGGCGGGTACCGCCCAGCCTCGACCTCCACCCAGTCGGGCAGCAGCCGCATGATGGAATGGAACGAATCGTCCAAAAACTCGCCCGCGAGCTCCCCCAGCTCCTCGGACGACTCCACGTCGTTGCTCGTGAACTGAACCTTCGCGTAGTACGCGTACCGGTTGCTCAGGCTGTACGCGTTCACGCGCACCTGGTTCGCCGTCGGGTAGATCGCACCGTTCGCGACGAAGAAGTAACCCGCGAACTGACGACGGCTCCCCGTCTCGTTCTCGAAGTGCGTCACGTTCAGTTTCAGATTCTCGAGCCCCAGCGGCATCCGCACGCGCCGCCCCGTCACCGGGTCGCGCATCAGCCACACGTCGCCGTACTCACGGTCCACGTCCGGGTCGCGGATCAGCACGTCGCGACCCTCCTCGCGGAACGTGATCGGCACGTCCACCACACGCGGCGAGCCGATGATCCGCCACCCCGCGCCCACCATGCACCGCTCCGGCACGTGCGGCACCGTGTCGATCGTCCCCGTGTAGTACGCCAGGTGCAGCGAGAACGCCTTCGCGTCCTCCGCCACGTCCGTCTGCACGAAGTTCCGCGTCAGGTAATTGTCCGTCCCGAGCACCCGGAGCTCCTCGCCCTCGATCTGCTCGTCCACGCCGATCCGCTCCCACCCCTCGAATCGCGTCGGCATCGCCGTGAACTTGATGTTCTCCGGCGGGTAGATCGGGTCCTTCGACAGGCGGATCTGCTCCGCCTCGATGTACGCCCCCAGCCCGTACGCCGCGGCACCCAGGAACACGATCGCGACCACCGCCGCCCCGCCGCTCAGCACGCCGCGTCTCATGACCCGCCCCCCTTCGGCGCCGCCGCTCGCTTCGCCGGCTTCGCCTTCGTGCTCGCCTTGGCCTGGCCCTTCCCCTTGCCCTTGCGCCGCTGCTCCAGCTCCTCCTCCGTCACCGTCAGCCTATCGAAGACCGCCACGATGCCCAGGAACAGCAGGAACGACGGAACAAGCAGGATCGTCCCGATCAGCGTGTGCGCCTCGCCGTCCGCCAGAGACGGGTTGATCAGCGTCAGCACGCCCAGCACCGACACGCGCACCACGTTCATGAACACCGCCACCGGCAGCGACACCGTCACGATCGCGATCCGCTTCCACCACTCCCTCGACGAAGAAGCCAGGAACGCCACCGCCGTCCCCAGCGCGATGAACGCCACCACCATCCGCATCCCCGAGCACGCGTCCGCAACGTTCAGCGGGTGCGTCGTCAGGCCCTGCGAGATGTACAGAATGTTCCCGCTGATGTCCGTCTCCACACCGATCATGTTCAGCATGATGTGGCTGCCCTGCGACGCGATGATCTTCAGACGCCACGTGATCGCGTTCATCACCGATTCCGCGATCGTCACCGCGAAGCCCAGGTACACGATCGGGAACAGCAACGCCCGGAACACCACCGGGCCCGCGACCAGCAGGATCACGCCCGCCACCGCGAGGATCATCGCGAAGCCCTGGAACATGTGCGTCGAGTACACCAGCACGAAGTACAGGTACGTCACCACCGCCAGAGGCAGCATCACCAGCGCCGGCCAGAACGGTCGCACCGGCAACGTCGCCAGACGCTCGCGGTTCTTCCAGATGTAGAACCCGCACACGATCGGAACGAAGTACGCGTGGCCCCAGTCCTCGAACATCCGGGCGCTGAACCCGTTCGGGCCCAGCTGACGCACGATCCAGCGGTAGAACAGCGCCACAACGCCGAGCCCGATCAGCGACGCCATCACCACATCAGCGGACGTAAAGCGTCCGAGAACGCGTGACGCGCGTTCGGAAGCGGCGGTGATCCCGCCAGCTCCGGATGTCGAGCTCTTCAGAGCGCTCATAAACCTCACCATCGACCCACGGCCATGCGAACGCGGGAACGCGATTACATAGTCGGCTCCCCCGGGACGCAACTCCGCCGCGGCTCCGGAATCCGCCGCGATCACCCAAAAACCTACGTCACGGGCCTCCCGATTGTTCAAACCCCGACAAAAAGAAGACCGGGGAGGCGCGTCGGCCTCCCCGGTCGGATCAATTCAGAGGGTCGGGATCAGTTCTGGAAGTTCGTCGGCGGGGCGCCGAAGACGTCGTTGCCGAAGTTCCGGTCCAGCAGGAACCCGAAGCCGTACGTCATCCGGAAACCGCCGCGAATAATCGCCAGGGGCGTCGCCCAGAAGTTCGTGCCGAAGTTCAGCGTGTCGTCCGGCTTCAGGAAGATATCGGGCTGCGTGCCCTCGAAAATGGCTTTCAGGTCCAGCCGGACCGTCGCCTGGCGGTCCGGGCCCACCATCCGGGTCAGGTCCACACGCTGCGGGATACCCACCGCGCTGAGACCGCCCGCCGCGATCACCGCCTTGGTCAGCGTCAGACGCCCGGCCTGAGGCAGGGCGTACACGCCGCCGCGGTTGATGCCCGGGCCGCCCAGGTACACGAAGCCCTGATCCGGGCCCGGCACCGAGATCACGTCGCCCGGACGCACAACGATGTTGTACTGAGCCAGACCCTGCAGCAGCGGCTTCACCGGAACCCGGATCACACGCTGCGTCACCAGGTCGTCCACATTGATCGTGTCGTCCGCCAGCGGATCGTCCCCCTCGGGCAGCCCGGAGGCGCTCTGGTTGGACGCACGCGTCACCTTCCGCCACTGGCCGTCCAGGAAGACCCACTTCGCGCTCTGCGTCCCGTACGGGCTCGACGAGGCGCCGTTCCCGGCCGTCGAAGGCGTCGACGGGGCATCAGAGTCGAAAAGGTCCACGATCGGGTCCTGCCCGTCCTGCTCCAGCAGCGCCAGGCGCGTGGGCTCGGTCCGGGTGTTCGAAATCGGCTGGTCATCCCCAAGATCGCTCAGGCCGAGGTACCCGGGGCTGCCCCCGACCTCCTCGTCGCCCGACAGCTCCTCGAGGAGCTCATCCAGGCTCGGCCCGCTGTCACGCACCGGCGGCTCGTTCTCACCGCCCTGCTGGCCGCTGTTCTGGTTCCGGCCCGGGATCTGGAACCCCGTGCGGACGGACTGATCCAGCGGCACCTGACGGATGACGTAGATGAACGGGATGGTCGGCGAAACGCCACCCGCGTCGGTAATCCCCTCAAGAAGGCGGAAATCGGGGCTCGGGATCTGGTAGCGACCCACGCCCGGGATCGCGCCGAAAATGCTGAACGCCTGCTCGCGACGAGCCAGGAACTGCACCGTCGCCAGCGGATCATCCAGAAGGTCAGCCTCGCGGATCGTCCGCTTGATCTCCTGCTCGATCTCCTCGCGCGTCAGGTTCGCCACGTACAGGCGACCCAGCTGCGGCACATCGATGAAGCCACGCGTGTCGATCTGGCGCTGGTACTGCACCGCCGCCCCGCCCTCGAGAAACTCGAGGATGTCGATCTGGATCACGTCGCCGGGGCCCGAGCGGTAGTCCGACGGCTCCGGGATCAGGTCCTCGGGAAGAATGTCCGTCACATCGGCGAATTCGCCCGTGTCACGCTCGATCACGTCGATCCGGTCGAGGATCGGCACAACGGTGGGGGTGTGCTCCCAACGCCCGACTACCGACGGATCGATCAGCCAGCCGTCCCACTCGCAACCGGGCGCCGAAAGCAGCGCCCCTCCCAGCACAAGCGTGCCGAGCGCTCGCGTCAATGTCGCGCGCCGCCGGGCGGTGCCTGAAGCTTCCATGTTGGACCTCGCGCGTGGTTTCACCATGAGCTCCTCGAAATCACGATGCCGCTTGTGCTGACGCTCTCCCGTCCACCACGGTCGGGACGACTCCCACTCACCTGAATCGTGGACGGTAACAAGGGCACTACAGTTGTCAAACACACTCGTCGTACCGGCTCGGCACGACGCGAGCCGACCGGAAGACCGGAACAGCTCGATTCACGGTATCGACCGTGAGGACCGGTAAAGTTCACACCACACCGCGCATTTTGCTCAGATTGACGGTTTTCGATCTCCGACGTCACACGCGACGCTCCTCGAAATCCCCCACCTCAGCACTCGGAAGAACCGATCAATTCAATCGCGACGCACGCCGGTGGACCCACCTCGCCCCTCCTATACTCACCCCCCATGGCAGATGTTCACAGCAATCCGGGACTCATCAACCGCGTCGGCAAGCCCTCGCCCCGCCACCCCCGCCCCCTCGGCGGCGATCCGGTCCGAAACCTCGACGCGCCAGCCTTCAGCCTCACCTCCATGGTCCTCAACAACGGACCCGAGGCCAAACAACAGCTCGGAATCAAACGCAAGCCGTCCTGGCTCCGCGCCAAGGTCCCCGGCGGACCCGGCTATACCGCGCTCAAGAAGATCATGGACGAGCACCGCCTCCACACCGTCTGCGAAGAGGCAAGATGCCCCAACATGGGGGAATGCTGGGCCCGCGGCGTCGCCACCATCATGATCCTCGGCGATACCTGCACCAGGTCATGCGGCTTCTGCAACGTCAAAACCGGGAAGCCGCCCGTCTACGACACCGAAGAACCCGGACGCGTCGCCGAGTCACTCGCCCTCATGGGCCTCAAGCACGTCGTCATCACATCCGTCAACCGCGACGAGCTCGCCGACGGCGGCGCGCAGATCTGGGCCGAAACCATCCTCGAATCCCGCGAGGCCGTCCCCGGCATGTCCATCGAGGTCCTCATCCCGGACTTCCTCGGCGACTGGAACGCCCTCCAGACCGTCATCGACGCCCGCCCCGAGATCCTCAACCACAACCTCG
>CAJNJA010085697.1:0-17270 GCA_905231915.1 Symbiodinium necroappetens
TTCCTGCCTGCCTGCCTACCTGCCTACGTACGTACCTACCTACTTACATGCATCCGTTGCAACTTGTGGTTGTGTGAGGTGAAGAGCTATGTAACCCAGAGGTTCCCCATATGCTGTCACTCTGAAATTGGCTCCCAAAAGACCACCATTACCGTATAGTTTCGGGAAGCTAGTTCCATATTGACAGTATATATGGACACTCGTGGTAAGTAGGAGCTATGTACCTAAACCCCCCCAACTACACTCTAATGTCTAATATACCCTGTATACCACCATTAAATCCCATAAGGACTCTATTAACAGGGCACTTGGGCGTCATGGTTTGTAGGCCTTTTCGTCGTAGATCATCGTGTGGAACCCTAAACCCTGAACCCTTATTTGACCCAAAACCCTAAACCCCTAAACCTTGGACACTAGCCCAGCGCCGAACGCAGCCAACAGAGCTCAAGCCAGCCAGCCTTTCCTCAATGGCTCCTTGTTGCCCTTGAAGGGCTCCTTTAAGGGTTCCTTTAAGGGGGTCCCCATATTCCAAAATGTAGGGTTTCTATTAAGACTTACTGTTATGATTTGGGGATGTATCCCCCATAACATTACCTAGGACCTTTTGGATCTTGAAGGAGTTTGGGAATCTGCAAGGTTTTCAGAACTTTTTGTTTTTGTTTACATGAGTGCTTTTCAGATGTCGCTACGAGGTGTTCTAGCAGTTCTGTACGGGTTTAGGGGTCAAGGGTTTCGAGGAGTGACTGTGAACAAACAGACACTTAGTTCCCGGACGTGGTCACAACCTACCATGTTGTAGGGTTTTGGGTGTCAAGTTCACCTTTTGAGCCCAAACCCCTAAGGCAGGCTCCCTTGAAATTGAATGCAATCGCAGTTGTCAGTTTGACAAGCCCCCCTAAACCCAAAACCCTAACCCCTAAACCCTAAACCATGCATAAAGATGGCGATAGCTTTGAGATGGAAGACGTACCTCAGGAGCCGGTTGGGAAGAACGGTTTAGGGTTTAGGGCTTTCAGGGGTTTAGGGTTGAGGGTTTAGGTTACTGGTACAGCTTAAAACGGAAGTCACCACAGCCTGGCGGGATTTGTATAGAGCTGCCTAAACGGGTTGAATAAGGCCCAGTTCCTGAAGGCTTCTCGGGGGTTCAGTGTTTTCATTTTAATTAGTTTAGTTTAGGTTTTAGGTTTCACGTAGAGGATGGTGGGACCTGAGAATTGCTATACCTACAAACACTGATAGCCCCAAACTTACTAAGTCCGATGTTCCTCCGTGTCGGTTTCAGCTTAGCGTGTAAAGTTCAGGTTTTGCCCTAAACCCTTTGATACCCTAAACCCAAAACCCCTAGAGCTCAACCTTAAACCCGTCGAACCTGCTCCCCCCTTATAGACCCTCAACCCTCAAGCCCTTGAGCCCTAATTCCTGAGTTCCGAAACCCTAGACCCTAAAACCCTTAACCCTGAGTTCCTGAGCCCTAAACCCTAAAATCCAAAACCCTAAACCCTTTGTAAAGTCCTAAAGCTTTAAAACCCGTCCTTCAGGAGCGACAGTGGTTGGACACCGAGCCTGACTCTTGCGAGGTGCCGGTTGAAGTTTTTGATCCATGACTTTTTTTGATTTCTGAATCTCTAAACCCTAAACTCCTCAGCCACAAAGCTTAATCCTAAAGCAGAAGCCTTATTCGAAAAGCCTAAACCACGAACCCTCAACCCTACTCCAATCACCGTCTACCCTAATCCGAGACGCGAACTGGAAGCACGGGAATATTTCACGTTATACATGTTAAACCACGTTTGCCCTCCCGCGCATGGTCCAAATCCTAAGATTTTCTGTCTTTGCAAAATAGTGGCTGGATAGTTAACTCGTAAGAGTACGACAGTATGCCTGGCTATACCCTACTCGATTCTACAACATAGACTATACTATGCTGTACGATACTATGATATACGGTGGTGATATACTGTATTAACCCATTCTATGCCCCCTTGTTCTACCTTTCAGGGCTGTGTCATCAATCCCTATCAGCACCTAGACTACATTATAAAGCCCCAGTCTAATCGTTAAGGCCCCCGATTACTCGTATTCGCAGCCCTACAGAATATAGAAGCCTGAATAATTTGTATTACCGTTCGTTCGGCAAAACTCTGTTCGAATTGTTAAGGCCCCTATACTGAGCGCCTAGAATACCCAGAATCCTTAAAATAAGACCCCTGTTACAATTATACTTCCAGGGCTCCTAAGGTTCACGTCTGTGGTTCTGCTTCTCGAGGTCGAGTCTGACTTCACGGAAAGCTCTGTGGAGGAAGTCCGCGATCCTGGCAATGCGACTGACTCGCTTTAGGTTTTGAGAGTACACCCTAAACCCTAAACCCTAAACCCCTAAACCCTAAACCCTAAACCGTCAGGCATACCCTAGACCGACAACCCTAAGCCCAAATCCCTAAACCCGGAACCCGAAACCCTAAACTTTTTAGGGTTTGCATTCAGGGTTTAAAGTTTAACAACCTGAAGTAACCTCTGGTGTAAGATTTGCAGCTTAGGGCTTCACGACCTAGCCCTAAACCCTAAACCCTGAACCCCAAACCCTGAACCCTGAACACCCCTTAATTAAGGAATATAGCTTAAACCATAATACTAAGGCGCCCCCATAATTTAAGCTATATTCCTTAATTTTAAAGGGTATTGGGCTCTCTGGGCCTACCGAGGCAAGTCTCGAGTCCCACTCCATCGAAAACTCTCTGGAGCAAGCCCTAGAGCCGTACCTGGAGACCCGGCTCGGTTTAGGCTTTAGGCTTTACGGTGTAGGGTTTACGGTTTAGGGTTTAGGGCCTTTAGGGCCTTTAGGGGTTTAGGGTTTAGGGTTTAGGGCTTTGAGGAATGTTCTGGCTCTGGGCTTTGAGGTTTCTTCTGTTAAGCCCTAAGGGTCCATGTGCCCAAATAGTATATACATTGGCCCTAAAGTACCTATATAGGGACTACATGAAGGCCAAAGTATATACTATTTGGGTACATGGACCCTTAGGGTTACGCCCTAAACGCTGAACCCTTAACCCCCAGAACCTATTTGTTGTAAGAAATGGCTTTTTAAGGGTTCTATAAGGGTTCTGTAAGGGGTCTATGGCAGTATAGGGCCTGGGCCCTAGGGACTTTTAGGGTTGAGGCTTTAGGGTCTAGGGTGTGCCAAGGCTGACGCGCGGCTGCTTTCTGCCCGCCCGACCGACCCGAGGTTCGTCGTGCATTCATTTCATCTTTTTCTTCATTCTTCTTTATCGTACAACGACACAAAACACAATGTCAAGCAATACGATCCATATTTCGAGATTCAGACCGGCTTTACATCGCCCGGAAGTTCTTAAGTTGTTGCCGAAGGATGCAACTTAACATGCGCGCAGATGCTTGACAGCACATATTCAGGAGGTTGTCAATAGAAAGAGGAGCTCTGGAACCACAGTGCTACCAGCCATCCGATCAAACGCCGTGGAAATTCGCTGTGAACTTTTTGGTGCGATGAAAAATTTTGCGCGCGACGTCTGCGCACGCATGCGACATCGATGTTGTCCAGATTTTTCGAGCAGGGTGTTGGGCCGCAAAACATCAACAACAGCAACACGCTGCATACGGGAGAACGCATGTGGGGCAGGCCGGGCGTCTTGCCTGCGGGCGGGGGCGTGCCAAGACCTGCAGCAAACACAGCCTCCGCTCAGAAAAACCAACTGCAGTCGAACACCGAGTGACAACTCCGGAAGCAACTGCGGGTTTTAAGCGCTGGAATTTGAGTCTCAGCGTTGTGGCTGGGGATAATGTAAGTTTACGTACAGGGGTGGTATACGGTTGATGATGTAAATCTGCATTACCCATTATAAGGAATATTCCGTAATTCCCATAGTTTAGGGTCCTTACGGTAATGCAGGAATTATATCATCTTCAGTAGTATAGGGCTTTCATGCAGGGGACTGATGATTTCTGGTCTGCCAGAGTTCTCGGTTCTCGAGCCTAATTAAAGTCCAATGGACACTAAAAACTGCTATGCTACCAAAAGCCTGCGGAGCATAGTGTTGCTAGGGACCTATTTCGGGAACTGGACTGGCAAGGTAATATCGCGGGGTTTGCATCGTGGCTATACAGGGAGTCTAGACAGGTTTTGGTCCTTGACAACATAGTACCTTGATAACCTGTAGATCCCGAAATGAAGATGTTGTTGGGTTCCTTGCTGTGCCATGAACAATTGAGCTAAAGTAGGGGCCTGACCATTAGAATAGGTTTTGGGGGGTACATTATATTGTACTTACAATAAGGAACCCCCAACATAGTCTAGGTAATTATTAAGGCCCCTACATTGCCGGCAAATTCAAATTCAGGAGAGCTGTATTGAGATCCTGACGGCGATGGATGCCACCAGCCCAGATATCTGCCGCGGGATCTCAGTGCATCGGGCGCTGCAACGCGCACCTCGAAAGTGGGCGCGTGCAGACTTCGAGGGAATGCATGCTCTTAGCCAGAAGACGGCGCATTTTCACGAGTTCTGGTCCCACAGCTGGCGAACGAAGAACTGGTTGAAGTATCTGAACATCCTGTTCCTGAACAACAGTTTGCCGGCCTCCGTTGTTGGCACGGTGTGTGCCCTTCTAGCATTCTTCTTGAGCTTCACTGGGCTTCTGCCGGTTTGGGCAGGCGAAGAAACGGGATATATTTGGTGCACCCCTGCTGGAATATTTGGCTACTACATGGCTTTAGTGCTTTGGAGGTCACAGAAGCTCGCTTTCCTCGACGTTGCCTGCATACATCAGACGGATTCCAGCTTGAAAGCCGAGGCCCTGGTCAGCATCTCGGCTCTTCGGGAGGGTTGTTGGATCTTCCTCGTTTGATTTCTTTCAATTAGAGGTATACAACACACGTAGGGTGAATTTTGTGATAAGTTCTTCCAACCGCTGTGCTCATTTCAACCATCCGGTCGGTATAATATCAACCCTGAAACATGCTAGACAGATCGAAGTGAAGACCGTAAACCCTAAACCCTAAAACCCGACCCGAAGTTCCTGGCGATGAAGCCAGGCATGGGTGCTTTCCTGAAGAAGTCACAGTCGCTCCTGGTTCTCTGGGATGTGTCTTACGTGTCAAGGTGGGATTTAGTGCTCAGTGCCATGTTCAGTGGTTAGGGTTTAGGGTGTAACGCTGTATTCGTGCCTCCAAACCCTAAACAAAACCCTACCCTAAGGCTCATGGACCCCCATAGTGAAAGCCCAAACTTCAGCCCCCAAAGCCCAAACCTTCCCCTGGAAAGCCCATAACAGCAATAACAGCCTTAGGGTAAACCCTAAACCCCAAAAAACCCTAAACCCTAAACCCTAAACCCCAAACCCTAAACCCCAAAACCCCCAGAGACCGGCAGGTTTTCTGTAGAAACCATATAAAATCCTCTCGGACGCCTGAATCCTGAATGGCTCGAAACCCAAACCCCCAAGCCCACCAAAGAAACCCGAACCATTAAACCCAACGCTTACGGCACATGGACCATTAAGGTTGTGTTAGGCCTTCTGTTTCTGTGGACTCGTGCTTTTGTGGTTCTCCCTAAACCTTAGGCGCAAAAAGTCCTAATGGGAGAGATAAGAGACCCTAAACACGGAAGCCTAAACCCCTAAGTCCTGAATCCTAACCCCTGCTAAGGGATGCTTCTTATACAGACCTCTCTGAGAAGACATCCCTGACACACCTGAAGCTTCCCTTTCGGGTTTAGGGTTTTGGCTTTAGGCTTTGGGGTCTAGCGTTTAGGCTTTGGGCTTTAGAGTGTGGGGTTCAGGGTTTAGGGTTTAGGGCTGCGTCCCTGCAAGGTTGTGGTGCGTGTTTGAGATGGCGGCATTTCTGCACAGTAAGGGGCCGAAAGCCGCGACGTGTATTCAGGTGTGTCCAGTCTTCGTCGGCCCAGCTTTCTTGGCAGGGCATTTGGGATTCAGTGTGCTCGTCTTCGTCTTCCTCTGGCATTCTGGTGCCATAGTAGTACCGTGTTTTCGTATGTTTTTTTTGTTTCAGGGTGGGCGGGCGGGAGCTCTGAATATTCCCTGCATTAATGGTCCTGCGTTGCTTTATTTGCATAGGCATAGGACAAAACCCTAGATAAAGCACTAGGCCCTTATCATAAAACGCCATAGCAGCAACAGAAACTTCCTCATAGAACCTGAGGAAGCCAACCCAACAAATTCGGGCTTTTTCACCGTAAAACCTAAGTCCAAGTCGCAACTCACCAGCTGCCCACATCCTAAACTCGAAAATCCCTAAAGCCCCCACAACCCTAAACCGACAAGAAACCCTAAACCCGAAGTCCTTAACAGAGACTCACCCTAAACCCTAGGCCCTAAACTCTCCTGAACCCTAAACTCTAAACCCTAAGCTCTAAACCCTTAACCCTAAACCCTAAACTCTAAACCCTATCAACTATCCAAGTCTAGGTCGCAACTTCCCCTCATCCCCTGGGGTGGCCTCATTCTTGGCGGCCTCGCCCTGCCCTGCCTGGGGCTTCTGGCCGACTCTTTGTTCTCCAATACACAGAAACATTTGTGTATGTACATATATCACATATGTACATATGTTATAAATATACATACATACATATATATATATAGGTATATGGAGAGAGAGAGAGAGATACATGCATAGATGTATTTATCTGTATATACGCACACATTTATACAGAGATGGATGTACACATTAGTCATCACATCTAGCGTTCTTTCCATTTGTATGTGTATATATAGATAGATAGATAGATAGATAGATAGATAGATAGATCGGCCTATACGCAGGTTGGTATGTTATGAAATGATATGGCATGATCTGGTTTGATAAGATGTGATATGGTGTGACGTGATATGATATGTTGTTCCATGATGTGTTGATATGACATGTTGTGTTATGACATGGTATGATATGATAAGATTTACTTATACACACCGACTTATTCGCGTATATGTATGTTATGTGTGTACGTAAATTCTGATTTATGATGAATGATATCGGCTGTGTGTATGTATGTCTGTATGTATGTGTGTGTGTACGTATATATATATATATATTATCCATCTTCACATACACACACACACACACACGTATGTGTGTGCACGCGCTAGTTCGCGTATCGGGGTTCTTATGTTTTTGGCACTTTATTTCAACACGTTGTTGGCTTCTTGCTTTTGCGTTCGTGTGGTAGAACCTGCGTTGCTATATGTCTTCGTGTGTTGGCCTTGGGCTTCCGTATGATTGTGAGCCGTAAAACCCTAAACCCTAAAGCCCAAACCTGAGACCGAAAACAAGGACATGGTTCTTGCACACTGCCGCAGCATCGAGATGATGCAGCAACAGCTCCGACACGTCCTCAATGCTGTTTTAATGGCCCCGTATTCAGGGCTTAGGTTTTAGGGTTTAGGGCGGTTCAGGGATGAAAGGCCAACCATAGGACGTTGACATGGATTCCGGGGTACCTTCAACCCATCCCTAAAACAGCACTAAGGACACTTCACCTTTGCGCAGGCCAAGTCTTCGTGTTGTTCGGAAGGTCATATCGATCCCACCGGAGCGCCGATGATCTGCGATCGCAAGATCATCAGTCGCTGTATAACTGCTTGGTTCGGAGGCACAGAGCAGTTCGAGTCCGTGGTGCGAGGTCAGGTGCTGGCAGTTTTGGTCCATCAACTCTCCAATCATGTCTTCTCGTATTGGCGCATCTAGGTCCCACAGTAATTAGCCTTAAGCCCTTTGTGTTTTTGGAGTCTTCTTTTGAGATTGAGCAGTGGGAGAAGCGGTACCGTTATAGGTATACATACATATATATATATACATACATACATACATACACACATAGATATGTAATATAGTCGTATTTTCTCATCATTCTTGACATGGCTGCTACATAACTAAGACTGCTGATCATTATTGAGGGAATTGTCGGGAACCTAGGCATTGTTCATGTCGCAGCACCAAGCCTTTGGGCAATACTCGACGTTTGGTGTGACAACTTCGGTCGAGGTGCATCCAGCAACTTGGTGAATCTAAGCGAGCCGTTTTGCTTTGTGGTGGCTTGAATTTCCTCCAGGTTTTAAAAGGGAGTTTGAAAAGGATCCTTTTTTTGTAAGCGGGACATAGAGTAGATTCTTTAGCATTGTTGTTCTTGGTTGTGTCTGTTTCTGAACCCCTAAACCCTAAAACCACCTAAACCCACAACGCGAAGCTCCAAACTGCGCTTCCCCTACCGTGCCTGAGATTTCAGGTGTACCGACGCCATGGGAGGTGTTCAAAATGCTCTACGACATCATCGTTGTTTACCTCCTGTTGCTGCCTAGTATATGTTCGATTCTGCTGAGGTTAGCCTATGCAGCTCGCCACCTAGGAGAAACTTGGGTGATCTGTTAACTGTCAACTTTCTTTAGCTGTTGTAAAATTAGGTACAACCCAGGTTGTCTTTCTTCCGTAGGCCCTACACCCTAAACCCTAAAAACAAGTCAGGAATGGAAGTGCACGCAGGTGTTACTCGCTGTAGGGCTCATCGCAGTGGGGGCGCTGCTTTTGAGCCTCTATGTGGTTGTAGATGTCGTGATTCGCGATGTACTCCTTGGTGGTGGCGGGGTTCTTGTTCAGGAGCTTTCGTTAATTTGCTAAACTTGGGGTATACAGTAAACAATATGGGTTCCTTACAATGGTAACTTAGAATCAAGTTCTTTAACACGACCTAAACCCTAAACCCTAAAGAGCCCAGGGGGAGAGAACCCGCTGATCGCACTTGTCACCCTTCCATTGATGGGCCTGATCACCTGCTCCTTATGGCGACGTGGTACTTACGCTTGCATGCTTTCAAGTTTCTGCGCGCCTGAACCCCAAACCCTGCACCCTAAATCCTAAGCCCACACCTTAAACCCCAAACCCTAAACCCTAAGTCCTATACCCTAAACCCCAAACCCTAAACCCTAAGCCCTAAACCGAACCTCGTTTCAGTACGTTTAGATTTTTCCACCAATGCTGGGGCCTGGAGCTTTGAGCCTTAAGGCTCCTAACTAAGCCTAAACGGTTTAGGGCTCAGGGCTTAGCGCTTAAGGTCTTTTCTTTTAATTGTTTAGGCCGAAACCCTCATACTTAGAGGTGCGTGGCACTTGGCAACAAACTTTTCATGTTTGGATACATCATCCCTACGACGTAGCCAAAGCTACAGTTTTTTGCCAGGGTGCCAAGTTCAGCGTCGGACCCTATAGCAGTGTCGGACCCTATAGACCCTAAACCCCTACAGCCCTAAAGCCCTACAGCTCTCAGCCCCTAAACCCTAAACCCCTAAAGCCTAAAACCCCAAAGCTCTCAGCCCCTAAACCCTAAACCCCTAAACCCTAAAACCCCAAAGCTCTAAGCCCCTAAACCCTAAACCCTGAAGTATGATAAGGTTAGTTTAGGGTCTCTGGCCGGTCGACAACTGAGGTGGTGTCTGCCCGTGATTCGGATGCCAAAACCCGCCGTCGAATCCTCTCAAGCTCGTGATAGCCACGCGTTGCAGATCCCTGATATCTGAGGTTTAGGGTTTAGGGTTTAGGGATCCCTGATATCTGAGGTTCAAGCTGTTCAGAAGTTGGTTTTTATTTACAAGCTTTCTATACTCAGGAGTCCCTCCGTCAAGGTTTTCACGTCGACTTTCAGGGATCTACAGTTGGTGCTTTATATCCCAAAGGGTTCAACCTGTCCACTATCTAGGCGCTTCGGTTGAGCAAAGCAGTAGTAGTGGGTTACTATTTGGGGGAGTATACGATCATTAGGCACTTGGACCCCTAGGGTATTGTCCGAAACTTGCCATTGGACCTAATGCCAGGGTATGTTTTTCCTCCGGCCACATCCCTGCGGGTCTTCCCAGATCTTCCAAAATCCCTTGATTACGAAACATACCTAAATCAATCTAGTTTAAGGGCATAAGGATTCCTAAGATAAGCCCTGCGAAAGAAGACCCTTTAAAGGAGCTCGTAGAGGAGCCACAAAGGTGCGGTCCTTAATTCAGGGACATTGGAAGATCTGGCCTTGTCTTGCCCCACAAGAGTCCCAAGGATTCTCAAAGACGTGGTCTTCTACCAAGGCCCAGGATATGTAGTTCTAGGGTTTAGGGCTTGATGGCCTGTGTTATGGTTGGGGGTCTGTAGTACAGGATGACAAGCAAGGGTTTTAGGGTTTAGGGTTTAGGAAGAATTTGCGACAATCCAGGGTCTGGAATGTTGTCTGGTCTAGGCCAGGTCCCTCTGCGTCTAATGACAGCGAGCGTGCCTGACCAGATGTGCGAAAACGCCGATGAAATTCTCTGTTGTCAGGGAGGTCCCTGTAGTGATTTCGAAATACGAGGTAGGTAGTTCTAAGTTATATATTTATATGTGTTAATAATGCAACAGTTATACAAGTACATACTGCAGTTATATAGTTACAGGGATACAAATTTGCAATATTTTGCAGTTTTATAGATAGAGTGTACCATGCTTACTTGATGACGCAGCAACACAGCATGAAAAGTTGAACATGGTACAGCAAAAAATGTATTTCAGTGCGATACAAGGAACAGTGCAAGACCAAAGTGTATAATGGCGTGTAGCATGGCATCGCATGGCACGGCACGGCACGACACTGCGCTGCATAGGACATGACAGCATAATATTGTATGTTATAACTCAGCATGTAGCGCAATGCAGTGTAATGAGGGATAATTACGGTAGCATAAGGTGCAAGGTTGTGAAAACATTGCATGATGTTTTGGATCATGAAATATAGGTTAAGACAGTGAAAAATTGAAGTGCGATGTTACATATTGAGTTGTAAACCTCGATAGTGAAGTAGAACACCAAAGACTAAAACATATTGTTATTGTTATCCCAGGCAATGCGCAATAGCATTGTATGGTGAAGCAACATGCCCAAGGATAGTTTTACTGTTAAGAGAGAGACAGAGTGATTTTCTATCAAGTACCAAAGTAAAATGCCAAACACCATGGCAAAACAACGGAATACGACATCGTGCAAGTTAAAATTGTGCAATAATCCAGTGTTTATGTCGTGTATGATAGGCAAACGCCATGTACCGATAAAGGTCATTGAGATAAACCACTCTGATAACAGACTACACACCTTGGCATAACATAACACAGCATGTTAACACTTATGGTTTTATGCCAAACGGTCTTGTATTGTGAAATGCAGCGCAAGGCCCGCGCATGTCCAACACTGCAGTCTAGTGTAGCAGAACATAGTCTTCAAGTTTCGATATGGCCAGGGTTTAGGGTTCAGGGCAGTGCAACTTAACATGAAGTGGTGCAAACCCTATCCCCTAAACTCTAAACCCTGTAAACCCTAATCGTGTATTTTGACGCCAGCGAACATATTTGCCAGCCAGTCGGGATCTCTTAAAATGCTAGATGCGGCCGGGCAAAGCCCGTGCCTAAACGTCCAAAAGGGGCCCATGTACCCATGCAGTGTTTAGATTTTCGGGGGCTTTAGTTTGCTTTGGTGGCTTTGGAGTTAGAGTGCTGGGCTTCAGGGTTTAGGGGCAAGTTTTTGCAGAGTTTAGTTTTTATAGAGTTTAGAGGTCTTCGGTTCACAGGCACATGTACAACACCGTAAGCCTAAACCCTGAATCAAGTACTTGTTTTGCGTTTAATAAGACTCCGAAGTACCCTTTCACCAACCCTGCCGTCTCTTCCTGTGTCCTACATACCTTTAGACGCTAAACCCTAAACCGCACTACATGCCTTTAGACCCTAAACCCTAAACCTTTAAAGCCCTAAGCCCTTTAAAACCCTAAACCCTTTAAAGCCCTAAACCCTTTAAAGCCCAAAACCCTTTACAGCCCTATGTCTAGAAGCCTTAAAGGAGACCCTCCAGGAGCGCTGCGACGGGTGCATGGGCAGTTACCCTAAGGGTCCATGTACCTCTATAGTATATACAAAGGGTTCCTTCAAGGGTTCCTTTAAAGGGGTCCTTTAAGGGTTCTATAGGGTTTAAGGGTCCATGTACCTAAATAGTATATACATGGGCCTTAGAATGTAGTCCCTATATAGGTACTTTAGGGCCAAGGTATATACTATTTGGGTACATGGACCCTTAGGGTTAGGTTCAACTAGGTTCCCCAACCTTTTGGGCTTTTGGTTTTGGGGTTTAGGTTGTAGCCCGAAGAATCAAGGAATGCAAAGCTTAATTAAGGTGCAGTAAGATCCTTATATAACCCTAAACCCTAAACCCTAATTAAGACGATGTGGGTTTCGGGCTCCCCGACTAAAATCTAAGTAGCTGCATAAAGGGCAATCATTAAGGGGACACGGGCAAGAATCCTAGACTGAACACCCTAAACTCTAAACGGTTGAGGGTTTAGGGCACTCTAAACCCTAAACCCTAAAACCCTGAACCCTAAACCCTTCAACCCTAAACCCTAAAACTCTGAACCCTGAACCCTTAACCTTAAAACTGAACCCTCAACCTTTAAACCCCTCAAACTCTGAACCCTAAACCCTTATTGCGGGGACACCGGGGAACCTAGTAAACCTTTTCCATTGCTACGGTGCGATGCTCACCCCAAACCCCAAACCCTAAACCGCAACGGTGCGATGCTCAGACTTCTGAAGAAAAGTGGCCTCAGGAGCTGAGGGTCTGACTCTGATAGTTTTAGGGTGTTAGGGTGTTTAGGGTTTTAGGGTTTTAGGTTTCTTAGGGTTTTGGGTTTTAGGGTTTTTAGGGTTTCGGGTTTTAGGGTTTTAGGGTTTGGGGTTTTAAGGTTTTGGGTTTAGGGTTTTAGGGTTTTAGGGTTTTTAGGATTTTTAGGGTTTAGGGTTTTAGGGTTTTAGGGTTTTGGGTGTAGGGTGTAGGGTGTAGGGTTTTAGGGTTTTGGGTTTAGGGTTTTGGGTTTTAGGGGTTATAAAGGTTCCTCAATGGGTTCTGTAAAAAATCTAGAAGGGTTTATGGTTTGGGGTTGTAGGGCTCTAGGGCTCTAGGGCGCAGGGTTTAGAGATTCTAGGGTTTGGGGCTTTACGGTTGAGGGTTTGGGGTGGTAGGGCTTTAGGATGTTAGGCCCTAAGCCTATTCCCTAAACCCTAAACCCCTAAACCTCTAAATCCTAAATCTTAAACCCTTAAACCCCAACCCCTAGACCCTAAACCCCCTAAACCCTGAACACCTGAACCCTCAAACCCTATGATTACGTATCCCTTCAGGGTTTGAGGGGTTTGAGTTTTACGACTGAAGTTTGGGGCTTCGCGGGTTTAGGGTTTGAAGGTGTAGGGGTTTCGGGTTAAGGGTTTTAGGGTTTAGGGGTTAAAGGTTTAGGGGTTTAGGGTTAAGGGGTTTGGGGTTTAGGGTTTGTAGGGGTTGAGGGTTCAGGGTTGAGGCTCGCTTCCGCAATGCACGGTGAACCAAGCCCTCCATCGTGAAGATCCTCGCGTGTAGACCCCGTGTCGATTGGCAAATCTTCGAGGGGTATTGTTGTGACGACCCCTAAACTCCCAGGCCCAAAACCTCCGAAACCCTCGTAAACCCTTAACTCGATGGGGGGTTCATGAAGCACAGATCGACACAGACATTTTGGGTGTTATGCTTCAGTGTTTATGCTTTGAGAGGGTTTGCGTGGATGTTGGCTACGTGGTGTGTGAAATATCCTACACAGCAAATCCTGAACTCGAATCATCCAAAGGACTGTAATTTCTGGGTTGAAGGGTTCTACCCTCTATTTAAGGGGTCTTAACCTACTATTTTGTAGGGTTTGGGGTCACAGGTAGATCCTTGAAGGAGCCCTTCAGCGAATCCTATAGATCCCTTAAAGGAAGCCTTAAAGGAATCCTCCTCCGTTTCACAAATGGCAACGAGGTTTACCATGGGCGGCCACAGCTCCTTCTAAGGTTTGGGGCTTCGGGTTTAGGGTCAGGATTTGGGTTTTTTTAGTTGGTTTTTTGGGGCTAAACAGCCTAGAGCAACTCTAGAGAACAGTCTTTTCATCCTTGCGCTTCCTGGAAGGCCCCCACCACCCCGAAACTGCACAAGACCCGTAGAAGGATCATTCATCAGGAAACACCCCAAAGCACAAACAACCACAACCACTTATTTAAACAACCGAACAAATTCAGCAAATCCTAAGTCCTAAGTAAACACCTAAACCCCAAACCCCAAACCCTAAACCCCCAAACCCTAAACCCCAAGCCCTGAACCTTCGACTTCAAACGGTAAGAAGATCTGAAGTCCGTGCCCGGACAGAGGCCGTGGGTGGGAGCCCCAAAGGCGCGCCGACCGGCGCTACCCAGGCACCCTTCACACGGTTTAGGGTTTAGGGTTTAGGCTTCGGGTTTTGGGGAAAGGCTAATGAATTTGGGTTTGGGGTTACTTTAGGGGGTTTTCTCCGCCTTCTCTCCCTTCCCTCCCTCCCTCCCTCCCTCCCTCGCTCCCTCCCTTTGTTCGACTCTCTGGCAACAGCAGCACCGGCTCTTGATTGTCTGCCGCTAATAGCTCCAGAAATTTTGATATTTGGTGGTTAGGGTTAACCCTAAACCCTAAAACCCTAAAGCCCTAAACCCTAAACCGTGGTCAGCATGATGAAGCCCGAGCTCGCTATCGCGATCCAGCGAAGGCTTTGGATCGCCTGAGACATTTGGATCAGTACATTACGGTTTAGGTTTAGGGGTTTAGGGTTTAAGGTTTAGGGTTTGGGGTTTAGGGTTCTGTTGTTGCAGGCTATCGAGGAAACAAGGACGAATTATACGTCCTTGGAACAAAGAGTCGTTGCATTGGAGGCTCGCCTTCCACCGTGACACACCGTCGTCAGTTTTTGTTGTCCAAGGGCTCCTAGATGATAGGATTTGGTTTAGGCTTTGCTTGACACTTAGTCTAAGCAGGCCGACAATCCTTGTGAGCCCTGTTTCCGGACGAAGAACGTAGAGAAGACCGTGAAACTCCATCACGGAATACGGTCTAAGAAGCAAGTCCCAAGATCCTCCGCGTATCGCAATTTAGTAACTTAGTTATTCTTAAACCTACCTGTGACCCCAAACCCTACAAAATAGTAGGTTACGACCCCTTAATTAGAGGGTAGAACCCTTAAAACGGTAGGTTTTTGGATCCCCAGGTAAACCCCAAACGTCAAAGCCTAAATCATAAACCCTTGCGAAATTTGGGGAGCCGCGGATTTCTTCAGGCGGGTCTGTAGGGCTTAGGGGATTTAGAGATTTCCGGTTTAGGGTTTAGGGTGGGTTTGAATTAGGATTAGAATAGGTTGTGGGGGGTTCCTTATTGTAAATATAGTATAATTGGGCCCCAAAACCCTATTCTAATTATTAAGGCCCCTATTTTAGGGTTTAACTTTAGGCTTTGGTTGCAAAGTGGTAAACCCTAAACCCTAAACCCCTAAACCCTACACCCTAAACTGCCGATTGCTAGAGTCTGGTTGGGTTTATTGAGCTGTGCGTCCTGCCTTTCTCGATTTTTTGTGCAGGTCTTGTATGGGACCCTAAACCCTAAACATAGCTTCATCATAGCTTCATAGCTTCTTAGTGCAATCCTAAGCCCTTAGCCCAGCACTGAACCCTAAACCCTAAAACACTAAGCCCTAAACCAATGTCAGAGTTTGCACTGTAAGGTTTGGGGTTTACGGCTTGCCTATACCCTAACCATAACCGTACGTGTTAAACCATAAACCGCTAAACGCTAAACCCTAAACCCCAAACCGTTGAACCCTAAACCCTAAACCCTTAAACCCTAAACCTTAAATCCTAAACCGTAACCCAAAACCCTAACCCCCAAGCCCCAAAGCCCCAAAACCCCTAAACCGTTAAGCCCTTATAACCCCTAAACCGTTAAACCCTAAACCCAAAACCTTAAACCCTATAGACCCTAAACCTTAAACCCTAACCCCTAAACCCTAAAACCCGAAAAACCCTGAACCCCAAAGCCCCAAAATCCCTCAACCCTATAGATCCCTTATAGATCTTAAAGGAACCCCTAAACAGGAACCCCTAAACCCCAAAATAACCCCGAAACCTAAGGCTCGGTCGAGCCGGCCCGACCGGGCCCTGATCCCTTAAAAGCCATAGCAACAAACCTTAGGGTTTTAGGGCTCAGGGTTTGGGGTTTTGGGTTTGGAGTTTTGGGTTTTAGGGTTTTGGGTTTTGGGTTTTAGGGTTTTGGGTTTTAGGTTTGGGGTTTGGGGTTTTGGGGTTTTGGGATTTGGGGTTTTGGGTTTGGGGTTTGGGTTTTGGGTTTGGGGTTTTGGGTTTAGGGTTCAGGGTTTAGGGTTGACTTAGTCTGGTTTTAGGACTTAGGGTTTGGGGGAAACCCCCATAACCCTAGAATTAAACCCTCATACCATCACCCTATAAGCCCACATACCCAAAGCCCCAAAGACTCTAAACCCTAAACCATTAAACCCTAAACCCTAAACCCCCTAAGACCCTAAACCCTAAAGCCCCTAAGACCCTAAACCCTAAACCCTAAAGCCCCCAAACCTCAAACCCTGAAGCCCCTAAACCCTAAACCCTAAATGCCGAAATTCGAAGCAAAATACAAAGCCAGGTCCCGTCCACGCCGGACTTCTCTGGCATCGTACCTGAGGCAACGGGCTTTTTAGTTTTTTCGGGCTTTTAGGGTTTAGGGTTTAGCGGTTGAGGATTTAGGGGTTTAGGGTTTAGGGGTTTAGGGGTTATTAGTTCTTTCGGGCTTTTAGGGTTTAAGGGTTTTCGGTTTGGGGGCCGAGAGTTATGTAGGACCTTCTACCCTAAACCCTAAATCCTAAACCCTAAATCCTAAACCCTAAACCCTAAACCTACGCCTTTAAACCGAAAGCCGTCGACCGCAGGTCGTAGGCATTAACCGGATATCCCAAAGTCCCCGTGTACCCTTATAGTACCCAGAGAGCCCAATACCCTTCAATTAAGGAATATACCTTAAGTTATGGGGGCCTTAATATTATGATTTAAGGTATATATTCCTTAATTAAGGGGTATTGGGCTCTCTGGGTAGATACTTAGGCCTTAAAGGGGGTTCCGATATAGGTACTTCAAGGCCCATGAATCCACCAAAGAGGTGCATGGAGTGTTAGGGTGTGTGATGCCATCCTAGTGAGTCCTAATGCCGAGAGATGAAAAAGAAGTTAGGGGACACCCTAAACCCTAATCCCTAAACCCTAAACCCTAATCCCTAAACTCGACATTCCCAAACTAGCATGCTTGGCTTTAAACCCTGCAGTCTGCACCTTAGACCCGAATCCTTGTGCCCTAAAAGCTACCTGTGACCCCAAACCCTACA
>CAJNJA010085697.1:17691-48710 GCA_905231915.1 Symbiodinium necroappetens
ACAGCAATAAGAGCCTTAGGGTAGCATAGAAAGAGCTTTTGGGGTGTCGAGGTTTCCTTTTTCTCTGGTCGGGTCTTTGAGTTTCCGGTTTTGGATGGGCTTTTTTGCGTTTCGGATCTCGGGTTTGAGGTTTGGCCCCTAGGCTCTTTGCAGTGTTCAGATGTAGACCCAGAGACCCCAATATGCCATAGCTAAGGAACATACCCTAAATCATATCAGGAGGGATGATCCTACTATACTTTACCCATAGGCCCCTAANNAGGTAATCCCAAAAAAAACTACTTAGGGGCCTATGGGTAAACCCTAAACCCTAAAACCCTAAACCCCTAAGCCCTCAACCCCTAAACCCTAAACCCTAAACCCCTAAACCCTAAACCCCTAAACCCCAAGGGGCCTATGGGTAGGGTATATCCCTTAATCAAGGGATAGTGGAGTCTCTGGCTCCTGCGCGCAAGGCTGGTTCGCTGCCAACCGACTGGTCAGAGGCCGGTCGGGGTTTAGGGCTTTGGGTTTAGTGGTTTTAGGGTTTAGGGTTTTAGGGCTTAGTGTTTAGGGCTTATAGGCTTTAGGGTGTTAGGGTTTAGGCTTTTAGGGGTTTAGGGTTTAGGTGGTGATGGTGGTCTCTCTCAGGAAGCTTCGTGCCGGATTAGAGACGGAATGCTGTGAACATGTCATGTGTTGGTGGTGATGAGAGTAGTAGCTGCAGCAGCAGCACTACTGGCCGCAGCAGTAGTGGGAGTGAAATGGTCGGTAGTAGTACCAGTAGCAGTCATCGTGGCCGTCGTCTCCGTCGTCCTTGCAGCAGGACGAGGAGTAGTAGAAGCAGCAGCAGGAGGAGGACGAGTTGAGTAGCAGTGGTAGGAGTAGTGGGAGTAGTAGTAGCGGCAGCAGCAGCAGTCGCAGCAGTAGTAGTAGCAGCAGCAGCAGAGGTAGTAGGCAGGCAGGCAGGCAGGCAGGCAGGCAGGCAGGCAGGCAGGCAGGCAGGCAGGCAGGCAGGCAGGCAGGCAGTCCGTCAGTCCGACAGCTCGTCAATCCGTCGTTCGTTCGTTCGTTTGTTGATTCATTCATTCACTTGTAACCGTACACGAGAAACGGTAGCTGCACCTATACACAAAAGGGGGGTTCATTCTCGTAAAAAGTTCGACATGGAGCATAGTCCTAGCAAGCAAGCACTTGCCAGGCCTTCAAGCCATCCTCGGCGAGACGCGAGTCCGGCTTCAGGTACTTCCAAAGGATGTCTGCCTCGATCATCAAACAATCGGCGCTTTCTCAAATGCTTTGAAGACTGTCTGGGCCAGCAACAAAAGCGATCAGAGATCCTGGGACATCTTGCAGTCTGGGATTTGGCTGGGCAGCACACTTCCCTCCAGCTACATTTGTGCTGACAAGCTGCTCTCGGCGGACTCCGGCTGCTGGAACGTTTGCTCCATGCCTGGTCCATGAAGCAGTTGGCACCCATTCGGCAAATGCATCAGAGCGGCCAATAACATCAGAACGAAACTGAGAACCCCGGCTCATCAGCGTTTTGTCGATGCTGCCTTACAGGTCAATGGCGTGCCGTTCGACGGCACAAAGTGCAGGCTCTGCTTTTGGGCGAAGGTGCTTTTGGAGAATAATCCGATGTTCTTAGGCATCGTCAGCAACTCCAGAATGGCCTGCTGAGGGACGACAGTGCTGCAACACCAGTTTCACGATGGATCCAACCCAGCCTCGCAGATGGCCTGTGCTGTGTAGGAATCCAGAGAGTCCATTAGCTCCTAGGTCAAAAGGATGCCAACAACAAAGGCTGCTCGACAACTTGCCAGCTCGTCATAAGCAGTCAAGCTACAATGAGCCGCTGTCTGGCATCGGACATGCGCGACAAACTTGCCTCGGAAGGTTCGGAAGACGTGCGAAGCACATGAATCTGCTTAATCTGCTACCGTTACATTGGACCGTGATTGCCTTCGCTCATGTCATATTCCCCTTGCCAGCCTTGGTCATGGCAACCAGACACAGCGCAAAGAATCGTTGGATTGGCCGTAGCCTGCAGGCGAGGTGAACCAAGCACTCATACTGCATCATGATCCGAACGGTCTCTCGTACTCTCGTACTTCGGCCCACACTTTTCAGCAACACGTCCATAGGAACTGGATCCCCGCAAGGCTGCAGCAGCTGCTGCCTTGCCAGAGCATTGCAAGGCAGCTCCGCAAATTTGCGCAGACAACACGAGCACCTCGGCATTGTCGTCCTTAGAAGCATCTATGTCCTGATCCACGCGCAAATCTCCATGCTGCTGTCACCCCAGCTGCCACCGTCCTGTCCGCCATTGACAACGGATCCTGATACTCACCACATCAGCATCTCACAGCTATTGAAGCTTTCTTCAAGAACTTGGGATGTCGCCATCGCCGATACCCTCAAGACTCTTCCTGGCGATCCGTGCAGCGCGTGCCCAGCCTTTTCTGAAACACAGAGGAAAACACGACATATGCACTTCCTGGCTTTCTAGTTCTGAGCAGAGCACGCAAGACATCTTCTTGGTACATGACGGTCTTGGACGGGTCTTGCCTCACTTCATCGCCAGGTCGTCTACCAATCAATTTAGTATCGTTGCGGCTAGCGGCTGCAGGATGACCATCTCTTCAGGCAGGGCCATGCCTCCCGAACGCGCACCCGACACCTTACAGTGCCTTCCAGTGCCTGATACTTTAGTTCTTCACATTCATGTTCATCCTCGCCATCATCATTCATGCAGCTAGGGAATCGATCCAAGCACTGGCAAGACCGACTCGCGAATTGAGAAAACCAGATCTGCACTGAAAGGAAGTCGCTCGTGACATGGATGACATGGATTCTCCGCGCTGAAGATTCCTGCACTGGAGGGAGGCTTCGTGCACCGAGGATCAACGCAAGGAAGTGCCAGATTCTGGCACTATGGATTCGGCACTGACCACAACGGATTCGTGCATACAAGCAATTCGCACACACATGCGCGCAAGGTCTGAAGCTCTGAGGCTATGAGGGGCTGTCACGACACGAAGGAACCAACAAACGAACGAGTAACGAAGGAGCGAAGGGGACAATCAACCGCCACTGCCCCCACCGTAGAAACATGATCAGGTGGGAGAGGGGTTCGGGATGGGATACGGCGCGGGAAACCCTAATCCGTGAAGCAAAAGCAGGGTTAATGGTGCCAAGAAAACCTCAAAACTACCTGGGGATCCGGCATATGTGGCGAAACTGCGTGTGACCGCGGGAAAAACATGGAAAATCTTAGCCTAGAAGATGAGGGAGGGGAGGAAAGTTATGAACATGAGGGGAAGGCCCACACCCAAAGCCCAAAGGAGACGACGGGTGCCAAACAAGAAACCATGGACGTAGACGAGTGGTAGAAACGTGAACAAGAGATGAAATGTAGGAAACTCAAAAACATAGGCGGAGGGCCCCAAACTCGAAAACCTGCTAAAGAAGATGCTGGGTTGCGAAAAACTAAACCCTAAGCTGTTTAAGCTAAAAGCCTGGAAAGGAATTAGGAGGCTGTGTTTGCGAGTGGCTGCTGGCGTGGATAAGTCGAGAACGAGGAATGGCACGCTAACAGCCGGAAGGCGACAAAGTCGAAAAGTTGGATTGGATAAAAGTTCTTTGCGAAAACCAGAAAAAAGACCCTGCAATACTATAAGTCTCGAAAATCAACAAAAAGCAGCAACCAGTAAAAATGTAAGCAGCAAGCGGCAAGTCAAAAAAAATCAATGCAAAAAGTCGAAGCGTATGAACAAAAAGGTGAAAAGTTCCAACAGCCAAAACGGTAGAACTATCGAAACCTATCGAGCATGTGAAGCATCCCAGATCCGCAGAAGGCGAAATCTCAAGAATTTAGGTCTAAGATCACGAAAAGACCGCCCGAAAACAAAGCCAAAAACATTTGTGTTGTGGATACTTGTTGGCTGCCTGTGTGGGGTCAACATTCAGCAAATTTTGACATTTACCCAGACCCGAAAAACTAGCCCGAAATGCATGTGTCTCGGTCAATCTTCGGTGCTTACGCCCAAAACTTATGGAAAGTTGCCATTTGGAATCCCCAACCCGAAAAAAGCACATACATGCCAATGGCTTCGCTCGTTCTGGGTGCTTTGAGGATGCCGAATCACTGAAATTTACGAGTCAAGGGACGCTGTTTCCAGCATGTCCAGGAGGTAGCCCAGTATTAATGCAAGCTGTTCCTGCGTTCGCCATGGCTGTTAGAAATCAGCCAAAGAAGCATACCCGAAAAACTCAGCCCACAGACCTACAGTACAAATGTTGTGGATACTTATTGGTTGCCTGCGACAATGCTACTACGGCTACTGCCGACTACTGCTCTTATTACTGCTGAGCCCACTAGCCACCCTTATCCCTATCCCAGCCCTAGCCCTTGGCCTGCCCCTTGTCTAGCAGAAAACCAAAAAGTCGAAAAGCATAAAACAGCATGCAAAACAGTTCGCAAAACCACCAAAAACCACATAAGTCGAAAAGCAGAAACAACCGACAAGTACCGAACAATCCGAAAAGCGCAGAAAATGCGAATAGTGCACACTTCCAAGAGCAGAAAACCTGAGAAAGCCGCGGCGACAAGTTCGAACAGCGCACGCAAAACTAGCAGCGAGAAGTTCGACACACGCAGCAAAATGCAACACGCCGAAACGCTGGACAAAGTTTGGACTTCCTGAGATTGATTCAGTTCTCCGATTATCGAAACCAATGCCTGCTTGATTGCTCGAATCGTGCAGTTACATAGTTACATCATGATCATCACAAACTTTGTCAATGGGACGCACTCGAACATGGACGTAGCTACCCTCCAACCCCCACCCATCCTCTACCACGCCACCCTCCCCGAAACACATCGAATAGGTTGAAGAGACTAAAACAAAACCACGAATTCCTATGTAGCGAGCACGAACTAGCACCACCTCCACTGACATGCCAAAGTCACAATCATGCAGCATCACTTCTTCTGAGCAGATCCACATCACACGCAAGGGAGCTGCTGTTTAATATACAGGGGTGTACATGTGGGCTTCGGTCTGATGCCAAAATCTTCCAAACTCGTTTCGAGCAGCACTTTGCCACCACTGTTCTCTGCACTTCTTCTGATCAGCAGGGCGTGCCATCATGGATCTGTTTCTAAACCGAAAGTAGGCAGCCGGCAGCCGGTTCATGATTTAGGAATCACACTATCGACATGTGCAGAGAGGCGACGACGGCAGACAGCTGAAGCGGTTGCCAAAAAGCCTTCTGCGACCTCGTCATTCGCACCCTCTTCTGTGTCCTGGCTACTGAGGCATTCCGGTCTTCTTGTGCGCTGAATCAGGCCAAGTGGTGCTGTCAATGCTAGAGTTAAAGAGTTACTAGGTGGCTTCGATGACCTTCTGCAGAGTCTGTCCTGCTCTCCTTTCGCCTGCGCCAGCTCCTGCAGCAGCTCTTCTTCAATGTCTTCCACCTGCCACTGAAGTAGGCGCGCTGCCGCACTCTGTGCACGGAGCAACAACTCGCGCCTGCTTGAAAATGAACTCCGCAACCTTGGGCTTCGACAGTGGCTGCAGAACCAACCCGTCAGTCAGAGTTCTTCCAGGATCCCGCTGTCTGGCTTCGATTGGGAATGATGGCGAAGGCAGCATTGCCTCGTTCCCGAACTGACTGGCTTTCGCGTGAACAACACTCAGTTCGGGTTACTTGCAATCCGGCTGCAATTCAGCTTCACCTTCTGCTCTGTCATGTCCTCGAAAGCTTGCACAAGCTTCACACATCTTGCTTCTGGAATCTTCTGGATGCTGAGTCCCTGCAGAGGCCTTCATGACCATGTTGGTGCAAAGGAGCTTCAGGACGACTCGGGGTGGCTCATCCTGCAGCCTGGCTTCAGGATTCATGGTCTACACAGTTCATCGGAGACAGGCCGCACGAGGTGCAGCCGCGCGGCAGCTCCGCATCCTCTTGCTCCACGAAGGGCTGGATGGCTCGCCCACCCATGAACTGCACCTGCTGAGCGAGGGATGAGGTAGCAGAAGTCCAGAGGGGCGCCAAAATCTGCCTGGTAGTAGATGGAGTCTGCGAAGTCTAGGCTCCTTAGACCATCTTCCGGAAGCCGTCTTGAAATGTGATGCTCATGACTTGACCTGAATCTTGTTTTGAGCCCTTGTGGCATCTATGCTGAGTTCCTGGCTTGCACAGGATCTTGTCTGCCGTGGTTCCCTCGTAGCGCTGGGTCACCTCCTGAGCACGTTGCATCACGTTGCTAAGCAGTCCCAAGAATCCAAATGCACACTGCAAGACAGACTGCGTCGTGTCCTCTCGCATCTCCTGCCAGGGTCGACAGCATGCGACTGGACAGTGTAGGAAGCCATACAGAACTTTGCTGTCGCACGGCCTCACCGCGTTTGGGCATCGGCTGGGTGTGGCACATCACCACTACGCAGGGAGGAACCTGCTGAAACATGTGAAGAGAAACTGCATCCATCCTTATCCAACTTCTTTGCGTCAAGGCCTCACGACGCTCCACGGGCTGGTCCAGCTCGGACTCGCTGTGCGAGATCCAGATGTAGATCCTGGCTTAGGTGGCGGCCGTCGGCGTGGGCACACGGATTCTGTGCAGTAAGATGGCCGGGCAGACTCGTTGGGGTTCTTGCAAACAGGGTAGAGCTGTTCCTTGTCTGGCTGCCACAGTTTGACCTGCGTTCTCACCTCAGCATCTTAGCATCCACGAGGCTCCTTCAAAGCTCGCAGCCTAGGGTCGCTGCATTCCCAACAAGCGGCGCAAGTGGTATGCACTCCACAGCAATTCCAGGCCTTACTCGACCAGAGAGTTCGAGCAGCGCAAGGTCCAGGTGTGCGTCTGTGTTTGTGGTTTCAACTCCGAGTTGGTTTAGACCCCCAATGAAGATATGCTCAGCGGAACCTGGGCTCTGAACAACGCCCAGCTGAGCACCCGGCGCCCCTTGGATCTGCAACTTTCGAATGCGGCTCACGCCCTGCGCATGCTCTGGTTTCATGGCCTTGGCCCACATCGGAAAACCGGAAAAGATTACGTCAAATGCTACAAGTCATACGAAGAACAGCAGGTGAGAATCGTAGCAATGGTCGGGACACGAATGAGACTCGACCGGGACAACAATCAAAGCACCGGGGACGGGACATCGACTTGACCGGGACACGACCGGCACACCGACTGAGACAACGACCGGCACACCACTGGACACGTGGGGACACGAATGGCTCGACCGACCGGGACAACTACGAAAACACCAACCAAAACGACACGGACACTGACGCAGATACGACCACCGGGACACCGAACTGACAGCGACACGAATGAGACTCGACCGGGACAACGACCAAACCTCGATCAAAATACTGATCAGAACTCCGACCGATGAGGACGCCGGCCAGCACATCGCCCGCGACACCGACCTCGACAACACCTTTAAGTGGGCAGCATCTGCCAGCGCGGGGGCCAGCAGAGGGCGTGTCTCCTCCAATCTGCATTCGGATTTGAGACTATATGTTTGGCAAGCATGAGCTTCGGATATCGTCCTGCATGGATTTCACACAGGACAGGCACCCGTAAAGGATCTTGCCGATGTAGAAACGCTCTTCTGCGGAGATCTCATCCTGACACATCAGAGCATCGGCACCGCGCTGGAGAGTTGATGGAATCCGCGGCAGAATCAGCCTCTGAGTAGGAAGTCACTGTCTCCATGAGGCGAGTCTGGTCACATTGCTTCAGCCTGATGGTCAAATAGCAGGGGTTGCAGACAGGTCTCCACAGGCATGCATCCTGAGGTTAAGGCACAAAGCCCAACAATGTCTCGTAAAGGCCCCGCACTCGCCGGTCACCTTGCTGCATGACCTCGGCCAAGAATGAGGCTTCACCAATGTGGCAGCAACTTTGCCACTTTTGCAGATCTGATCTGCCAGGGTCTAGGTTCAAGACCATCTCCATGAGGCGCTTGAAGTGGTGGGACCTGAGATCGAGCGAGCAGGGAGAGATGTCTGGATCTCTTCAGCTCTGAGCGCGGGTCTGGCACATGTCTTCGGCCCATGTCCTGGAGCCGCATTCGTTCAGGGATCAGCAGCAGAAGTTTTCTGGGTGCGCCTTCGAATCTCGCTCGTTGATCGAGAAACCAACCGAATCAGCAGCTCTAGGGTTCTTGTCCTCATGTACAACAAGCTCATGTGCATCAGCTGACAAATCCGGCGAGGTCGCGGCACTGTGAGGCTCTGCGAACATGAAAGATACATGAAGAAGGTCTCCACAGCATTTGCCTCGTGCAGTTTTCGATGACACACACACATTGGGATGGCAAGCACACTCGCACTCCCAGGGATCTGGCCCAAGAAGTTCTACAAGGCGTCAGAACTCGCTCTCTCGTCCGTCCTGTCTGCCTTTCTTTCGATGCGTTTCTCTCTCTCCCGCTTCGTGCCCTGTTGCTCCTCCTTCTCTCGTTCGTTCCTTTGCGCGTTCATTGTTTCTTTTTGTGTCAGTCTTCTCCTTCAGTGATTCACACAGACGAGCAAACGATCAAGCAAGCAAACAAGCAAGCAAGCAAGCCAGCATGTGTATACACGGCTACACATACGTACATACATACATACATACATACATATGTGCATGCATGCATGCATGCATACGTACATACGTACACACACATATATATATATATACACACACACACACACACATACACATGTATACACACTATACGATCATACGTGTATGCACATAGAAACAGGACAAACTCATACGTGTGCAGACACATCTTCACCGGCATGACAATGCATGCATGCATTGATATGTACATACATGCAACATAAAAATTACGAACATGCTTGCATAGTTTCTGTCTTGCTTGCTCACCGTCTTACGTACTTAGCCGCTTACTTACTTAGCCTACTTACATAATTACTTCTTTACTTACTTCTTGCATTATTTCCTTGCTTCCCTACACACTTAACTGTCTGTTTGCTTGCTCAGGTAAGACTGCTTGCTTTGTTGCTCCGTGCTTTTGTGTTTGCCTGCATCTAGGTTCTGTGAGTTCCATCTTTGTGCATGTATTCTTTGTGCGCTCTACATGCTGTCCCGCCTGCACGGCCTACGAAACCTACGAACAAGGCCAATACACACAGAGAAAAACATCACACCCAAAGCACGTCGTGTGTTTGCTCCGTGCGTGCGAGCGCCTCGGTCACTTACTTAACTTTCCGCCTGCATAGTCACGACGAGGACGTGCAGGGAGCAAAAGCAATCATGCCCCTTGCGCGCTTCGCGTTCGGAACCGTGCGCGAACACATCACTGACTCACTCACTCTCTTACTCACTGGCTCTTTCGCCTGCACTGTAGTACCGAGCGGAAGAAGAAAGCGATACCAGAAAAAGCAACTGATAAGTTGTGATTCCCTGAACATGCATTCGAAACGAACAGTCTACATGTAGATCGCACAGACACACACACAGAGAGAGACACCCCACACACACACACACACAGACAGATGTGTGTATATATATATATACATATATGTGCACGTTACTGGTACCTCGACCTATTGATATAAGACATGACATAATATGGTACGATGCGATATGGCATGACATGGTCTGACATGATGCGATAATGTCTGAAATGACCTAACCTGATATCACATACTGTATGACATGATGTGACATGGCATGGCACATCTATATTAATCGAAATCTATGTCTGTGTCTGCATATATATATGTAGACAGATTGACGGAGCGAATGCCTTCGGCAGACTTGCATGCTAAAGGCCTTGGGATCAGCCATCAGTTCCACGTTGCGGCGGATTTCGACCGAGGTCCTCGGATAGCATCGACAGTCTGAAGAGTCTATCTGGCTGTACAAATACGGCTGCGACAAGCCATCGGCATCAGCCGCTGTGTGACATGAGGAGCTCGGTCTTCCAGTCGTGCCTTGCACTCTCGATAATTCTGAAGTTGAAAGCGGGCTTGAGACTTCGAAGGCCATTGAATCTGAATCGGAGCATCGCACCTTGTCTACGACTTGGTCCACCTCGACAACCACAATTGCAGAGACGGCTTTTCTGAAGAGCATCCAGACCGCAGACCACCAAAAAGTCGCCCCCCCTTTCTCGAAAGACAAGGCGCTGGATCGATGGGTGGGGCGATGAGATGCTTGATCAGCTCCAGTCGGATGCCGTCCTTTTTTCGCGACCGGTACCAAAAATATGGAGATTCCCCCAAAAATACCCAAAACATCGCAAAGAGAACACCACAACTACACTCCCTCGAACCCGCAACTCTCTTGCAGACGTAATGGTAACGCTGCTGCACGCCAGAACTCACAGACACGTTCCTCGACATGCCTACTGCAGCAGAGACGTCACCAACTAGAACAAATTCATGGGTCCTCGACACCTTTTTCGCCGAGAGGGGGCTCCCAGTTCAGAATATTCGTGACCTGCTGTGGAAGCACAGAGCCATGAACCGGGCGGGCGAACCTCGGATGGCCGAGCATCACGGCCAGCTCCGCAGCAGCAGCAAACGTCGAGGCCTTGGGCCGTGGGCTGCGGCTGCAAATTCGACTTCTCCTCAGTCTTGCACAGGCCTCCTGGCAAGTTTGCAGCAGCCTGTAGACTGCCTGGCCATTGACATCCCCCCATGTGTGCTTCTTCATCCACTGTCAGGCGCACGCTGTTCGGAACTTGATCACAAGAACTGCATCGAGACGAACCCAAAATATCTAAACGAAGTTGCAATGAAAACATCCGGCACTGCATCTTCCCGTGAACGACTGGCTGTATGACTCAAGCTCAGAGTAGATAGGCAGTTAACTGAAATGCAGAAGAAACCGAAGTCAAGCGAGCCGGATGCAACATGGTAGGAGAAACGCTACAGCGGCACTCAATTCCTTTAATCTTGCCCAATGCCAGCCCGTCAGAGAATCACCATGTTCCGTGTTGGCTCATCCTCTTCATCGATTCTGCGTTCAGCCGAACACCAGAGCAGTGCTCTAATGTCAAGCCGACGAACCAGAAGAAGCAAGATACAGAATTGAAAATGTGATGCACAGAAACCAGATCATCCAACTCCCTTGCTGGTTCTGAGTGGCCTGAACAACCGAGCTTCAGCGACGACGCTTGTTTAAATCTTTTTTGCAACCTCTTCAATCGGCAACCAGTTCATCTTCCATGAATAGAAGGAAACTGCAGGGACTGAGGAGAAACAACAGCAATGACTGTCAGAACGTGAACAAACGGAAATGAGCACCCATCGAACAAGTATCCGCACGGAACAATTTGACAGACCCAGCCAAACAAGAAGATTCACAACCACTTAAGTGACTTTCTCTTGAGACAGTGCCGGAAAGCAGTGCCATCAAGTCAACTGCTCGCTGCTGCATGTAGTGAAGACAAACAGCTGCGAGAACATGACCTAAAGCTACAAGGATTGGTCATCGTTTTCGCTGCCCAACAACGCTACCCCGACGATGCCACATGCCTCCACTCGGCGTTCTCTTCCAGGTGGGGCCTCTGCGACACGGGGCCGAAACATCGGACGAGGCCAGAGCTTCGGAGCCCGGGCCGCCATGAGCATGTGCACCACACGGCGCCTATGGAGAAGAAGGGACCCAGGCTTCTCAAGGGGCCTTTTGCCTGGGCTCCGTGCAGGCCAGCGGTGACTGCGGGGTCGGCCAGGTTCCGGAGAGCGAAGACGGCGCTCCGGCGCTGCGCCTCCGCGCTCCGCGCGCGGCTCCGCGCTGCTAAAAGCGCTCTGCGCGGCGAAGGCTTCGCGGAATTCGCCGGCGCCTCGGAGCCGCCGGAGAGCAGCTCGCAGAGCACCTCCACACCTTGCCGGGCAGCCACCACCTGGACCAAAGGCGAGAGTGATTCTGCCAGAGCGGCTGCCAGCGGCATCGCAATGCGCATGTCGCATGTCTATACAAGCCTGTCGGGTGTCGAAGCTGGCACGCACAGCGACCGGCATGCTCAATGGATTTGGCAGTAGATCCACACCGCTTCGCCCAAGTTCCTCAGCTTGCAGAACAGCATGCGAAGCGTTGGGACTGTGCGGTGTCGACGGTGTCCAGGCATCCGGCAGACTCATCGAACTCTTCGTGAGTGCTCTTCCAGGCGATGAGCTCCTGCACCGCCCCAAAAACCGTTAGAACTTCTGCGATGTGTCCGCGGCTTCGGAGGCGTGGCCCCGCCTCGCGGCGCTTGTTGAAGAGCGCCTCGTTCGGCTCCAGGGACTTGAAGCCGAAGATGTTCACACCTCAGGAGGACTCGAAGAGCCCAAGCCTGCCCTGCAGAGCAACCTCCGAGGAGCCCACAGTAGATCCATGCGTGGGGTATCTCCCTGGTACCATCCCCGTTTCGCGATCATGCCCCAAGCTGAGAGCAGTGAGAAGACACGCAAGCAGGCCGGCCGGGCGCCCTATCAAACTCCCAGCCCGGGCAGCCGATGCAAAGGTCAGCCGTCCCGTAGGAGCACATCAGCCTGAGTTTTCGGTGTTTCGGACTTTCTGCACACTCTGGGACTCTGGGGGCTAGTCTGGATCTCGTTCGGAATCTCCTCTGCCCATGTGAGCTCGCCTACACCCATCGAGTGCGGCAAACGTGCGACGGCAGATGACACGACGAGGCTGCTACCGTTGACAGCGAGGCTCAGGACGAAGTGGTCCAAGCAGATGCAGAGGTGAGTCCACTTGAAGCCTACAGCTCGATGGCTTAGAGATGCTTAGTGCAAGCAATAAGTGCGCAAGACATAAGCTTCCGGCATTCCATGGGTTTCGTCTTGATCACGAACTGATAGGGTGCCGCATTGTGGGTGAACCTTGGCCGTGCCGAGGGCAGCAAGACTACACTTGTCGAAGCTTTCGCAATTCGCAATTTGCGCCTCAAGACGAGCGGGTGAAGACCTGGAACGCACGGGCACTCAGGGACGATCGAACGAAGCTGAACTCCGGAGCCTGCGCGGTTTCCCAATGTCCTTAACACAATCTGTGGATCCGTGCTACATTAGCGGCACTCCCAGCTAAACCTGAGTTGCAGGCTCTGAAGATGAGATTCCAACGGCCATCTGGATATCACTCGCCTGGATGTGGTATTCTGCAAGGTCCGAACCACACCCGAGCCCGGGTGCGATGCCGTGAAACCCTTGTAAACCATCCATGCCACCTGATGCTTGAACAGAGGCAGTGCGTTCTCCTCAGGCCAGCCAACGTGCCTTTCCCGGACTGTTGAATTCTTCGTTAAGGTAGGTGTGGAAGCTGAGACCTGCGGTGCGGCTCACTATACGCCCAAGAGCTTCCTCTCGTAACTGTGAAGCTCGGACTCCAAGAAGTGCTGCCGCGGGCAAACTCGCACTCGGTGAAGAGGACTTCCGAGTCGGGCCTGCCACAAGCAGACAAAAGGCCTCTCGGAAGCGTTGGAAAAGTTTGAGCAGAAGAAGACCCTTCGAAACAGCTTCGGAGGCTCCGGCAGGTTTGGAAGGCTTCGCGCGAAGGAGAATCGCTTCTCCGGATAAAGACACCCGAAGTGGCGGACTGAAGCTTGGGGTGCCTTGAAGAGAGATACCTTCACGCCGAGTATCGCCGAGTAGCTTCAAGACAAGACGGGGAGTTGCAGAGGGAGCTTCGTTGGTTGACCGCCAAATGCGTGCAGACTTCTGACCTGATGCCCCAAGTCTCTTTGACAGGCGGGGAAGGCCTCAGGAGCAGAAGTGTGTTGGGCAAGGTCCACGTAGCCTAAGCTGGTCATGCCACAGCATGAGGTTGACAGTGGCAGCAGGCATTGCAGACACGGCGCGGGAGTGCAAGAGAAGTTCGTCAAGGTCTTGATGATGTACCCGCGATCGTGGCAGGTGACCTTTTCAGATTGACGATTCTCTGCCGAAGCACGCATGGCAGTGCGATTTCGGCCTCATGCGGATCCACCACAGATCCTGGGGTGTAACCAACTCCGATGCTGTTTGCGGACTCCTGCGAGGCAGGAGGTCTCGTTTTGTCCGAGCTGCCCTGCCTAAGCCATCGCAGAGTCCTCCGCCGCGAGATCAACAACCTTCTCGACAGCCTTTTATCATGCTGGCAAGCATGCAGACGGAAAACCGACGGCCCACCTGCTGGTAATGCACGAAATTGCTGCGGCCCTGTTCGGAAAGGGACAGCCTCGCGCATCCAATGTGCAAAGGGACGCTTCTACTTTGTGAATCTCAGATGTGAGAGCCAGGCCCGTAGTAGAACCTGGAAGCTGCCACGTGCTCGTCCGTCCTGGCATGCGCGGTGATCTCTTTGGGAAACAAATCTTGGCAGACTTGCTACTGGTAGGAAGCATGCGGGTGGGGCATTGACATGCGCTTCGCGGGATCTCGGAGCTCAGCGACGGATGGCCGGCTCAAGAGCACCTCTCGTCAATCTCCCGCGTGCGCAATGCACAATGCAGCTTAGCTGTAAGGCCACGGCATTGTACATGAGGGTGAAGATCTCTGCCTCCGAAGTGATGGCTGCGTGCGGCTCATCCTGGAGGGAAATCTGCAGCCGCGGGCAGCACTTGCAGTCACTTGCACTTGCACCTCCCCGAGGTGTGCCAGGTAAGAAAGCAGCATCAGCACAGCGCTGTCGATCTCCTCCTGCAGCGCCTGTGAGACCGCGAGGTGCGCCGCAAGAGCAGGAGTCGCACTGTCAACCAACGAAAACCCCGGTTGTTCACACTTCAAGCCGGGCACCTTGTCAGCACCCACTAGGCCACCATCCAGGGTCCTCATGCCGGGAACCGAGAACTGTGGTCCATGGCCAAAGCATTTCCCAGGCAGCTGCTTGGAGTGCAGCTTCACAATTTGATGCACGAGGAGCTGCTGATCCATCACCTCAATAAGGCAAACAGCACATGACTCGGACTCTTCGGAGCCGAAACTCTCAGATCGAGGCCAGCTGACGCTTCTCCTTCACCTCTTCCAGAGTTGTGGCTTCGAAGCACGGGAGGACCTGACGCTGCAACCATACGGAAGAACACGACCGTGTTCTCCCCAACGAGCACCAAGCATACAAGCGATAGCCGAGGTTCTCATCAGTGATTGCCTGCACTCGCTGTGGCCACGTGCAGGGAAGCTTCTCTGGTCATAATCTGCCTCCGTGGTCTTCTGCAGGGCTTCCCTTAGTAGTGCCAGGTGAAGGGCCGCTGATTTGTAGGTAGGGGCAGGGGCATCTCCAGGGCGTGCCGGAAGCCCCCCAACTCACACTGCTGTCATGCTCCGCGCACCTAAACCGTTGAAGCCTGAAACGGGGCTCTGGCATGCTACCACCCGTTCCCAGCTGCACAGCCTTGGCTTCAAAGGTCGATCGTTAGGGCTCCGAGCGATCGAAGCTCCGTGCAACCGGGCTGCTTCCTTGTCAGCTGACACCTTGTCCAAATCGTAGATAAACCTCGCCACAACCAAGAGCAACACCAGAATTGAGAAATTTGTGCAGGTTCCAGCAATTCAGATGGAAGCTGCCACTCGAAGCTGTCACCGGAAAGCTCAATGTAGGTAGGTGTGGAGGAGCCAACCTAATGCAGCACGCACCACCAGCTCACATGCCCCCCCCCGTGTACTGGGGGACGCCTTCATCTGCATAGCCTTGTTGAACAATGCTGCAAGCTCACCTGCGAGGCTTTCACAGGACAAGAAGTGGTGAGGCGGGCTGGCCGGTCCCTTTGCCTTCCACGAAGATCTTGACAGCACCTCGCCCAATCGGAATGGGATCCAGTTCGACCTTGGTCTTTCGGTGCTTCAACAATCGCCAGCAGTTGAAGATGCTCAGCTGCGAGAATGCATGACTGAACGACAACTGCTGGGACCTCTTTGCTAGTTTCAGCTCCATGTCGACTGAAGTGCAGAAGAATCCCTGAGCCGTCGACACTGAGGGTGGTGGCCATTGGAATATGACAGCGAAACACTCTCGCTGTCGGATGGCGCCTGACAGATCGTACTCTGAACACGGCACGGAAGCCTTCGAGCTAATCATCTAAGCATAGAAACTCTTTAGATCCTCTATCTATCTATCTGGCTATCTATCTATCTATATACCTAGCTAGCTAGCCATCTACAGTATCCGTCTATCTTTCAACACATAAATGTCGGTGTACGCTGGCATGTGCAAGCGAGTCTGCACATGTGTAGTATCTCTGCCTGCATAGGCTCTGCATGATCCTTGTCCGAGTCCCGGGCTGCTAAATCCCCAACCCAGGTATCCCGCCCCTGCCCCCCAATCCCCCCTTTCCCGGCTTGCATGTAAACAAGCAGCTCAGTAGACGTGATACAGAGACATGGACGGTTGAATTTGCGCTCACATGTCACACGTCAGATCACAAAGGGCCCAGCATGAGCTCGGACGAGGTGTGCTGGGACTCCACAAAGCCTTGCACCAGGAGGGGGTTCTCTCTCGAAAGGGACTGAAAAAGGCTCCGTGAAGACTCTGATTTCTCGGATGCATCCAAACCACGGGTCGGACAGTCTTCAAAGGCCACCATTCTGATCCTAGGAAGTGGGCGCGCAATCCATCGCCAAGCTGTCACATGCCCACCAAGAGCCGCGCAGTGTGCGCAGGATGTTGCGGACCAGGGCCGGGTCTTGAGTCTCCAAGCTCGTGGGCACCCCGGCACCCTGCAGGCTCATGGCGAGGGCCTGGGCCAATGGGGCAATGGCAAATTTGCGGCTGTGCCCCTCCACCCGTCCTCTGAGAACTTCGAAAGGTTGGACCGCACCTCTGTGCCGTCGCATGTGGGAGGGAAGCGCAAGTACATGGGTGGGGCCGGAGCAATATTCACGGCGCCAGACAATGCTGTGATGATGACCTGCGGCAGCATCAGTCGCTTAGAAAGAAGGGTTGGGGTTGGGGCAGGGTCTGGAGGCGCCTGCTTGTCCTCTGCAGCCTGAGAGCCGATTGCGACTACCTGGTAGCACTGGCAGGGCCTCTGAATTCCACGGCGAGCAAAAATCAATCACTTCTGATTCTGGCCTGCTTTGACTCCTGGCCTGGTTGCAGCTTCTTCGGCTTGCAATACGGCTGTACAGCAAAAGAAACTGATGCGCACCATGCACCAGGCCTTCCCCAGGAAGCTTTGCAGCCAATCCCTAAGAGGAGGGTTCAGATGTGTAGATGGTTTTGCCTTGCTCCCTCATCTCCTTTGCCTCCTTGACCGCTGCCAGCTTGTCCACGGTCTGCGACAGCGTCTCCATCAGATCTGGAGCATCTTTGGCGGACAGGAGGCTGCCTAAGAACTTGAAAAGCTGCCCTTGGCCATCGGCCGGTAGATCAGCAGTCGCCCTCGCACTGGGGTCTTGGCTCCTGAGCCGCATCGTCCGGAAAAGAGCCAGAGCAGCAGCTCGCCTTGCAGACAAAGTCCGAGGGCTTACACTCTGCGAAATGGACTTGTGTGACCACTTCCAGCCCAAGCAACCCGGCTTGGGGGATCTGGGCTCGGATGACACATTCTTCCCCATTATTCCGAATTAAACCTTTGCTCGGATTGATGGGCCCGGAGAGTTCAATTCCTTGCCGCAGCCACGGGAAGGACCGTTCCGGACTTGCTCGCTCACTCGCTCACTCACGAGCAGTCACTCGGCCCGCATACCTCCGAACATGCAGGCCTTGCCTTGTTGACCAGGTTGCTAAGCGCTGGCTGGTTCTCATGATTTTGGCAGAGACCTCAAGCTCTGACTGCCAGGCTCTGAATCGGGTTTGTTGCAGGATCCCTGCAGCGCAGCTTGGACTGTTGAAACGGCTCAGGACACGCCAGGCTCCTCGCCGAGCTTGAAAGCGAAATTGTCTCGGCGTCATCCTATGCAGGGCTAGTTGCTAGCTTGCACTGCTACAGTCAAACGGCCGCACAAGGAAGGCCCAACAAAGAGCAGCACATCGATGCCGCCATGACTCCAGCTTCGGCGGATCGCAGACTTCACGTACCAGAAGAGCCTGCCGGAAGCCGAGCTGGCACATGACCACTTCAAGATTCCTCCACAATGTCAAAGCTGCAAGTCATTGAGATGCGGGCAACATAGCCCTCACGCACCATCTGATCCTTGTGAGCTCGGCACCAACTTTTCAGAAGACACGGCTCTTCTCGGATTTCAGTTGAGAGCCCGTTGTTACCACGACAGAAACAAAGACTCCGCACCATAACAAGAAATATTGGCACCACGACAGAAAAACAACTTCACCATGACAGCGCATTGAAATTCTCACCACGACAAGGCATCAAAGCCTCACCACGACAAGGCATGAAAACCTCACCACGACAAGACATCAGCAGCAGCAGCAGCAGCAGCAGCAACAAAGCTGGACATATCATCAGCATCAGCACATGTCAGCACCACGACAAGGCATGAAAAACCTGACCACGATGAGGCGTGAAAGCCTCACCACGTTCAGGCATCAGCAGCAGCAGCAGCAGCAGCAGCACGACACATCAGCAGCATCAGCACATACCAGCATCAGCACATGGCAAAACAGTGATTCCCACGTGTGCCCCCCCCCCCTCTCCACCGCCACTCGCGGGAGAATCACCATGTTGGAGGATTTATTGGCAGAATGGTGATTCGCACACGTGACCCCCCCCTCCCTCTCCACCGCCACGCGTGGGAATCACCAAGTTGGAGGATTTATAGCCTCTGAAGAAAACAAAATACTGAGTGATTCCAGCACGTGTCCCCCCCCTCCTCCACCGCCACACGCGGGGGAATCACCATTTTGGAGGATTTACCCTCTGAAACTTCCAAGACATAGTGGTGATTCCCACGCGTCCCCACTCCCCTCCCCCGCGACACGCAGGGGAATCACCACTTTGGATTCCCGTGCGTCCCCCCCTCTCCCCCGCGTGTGGCGCGGGAATCACCATTTTGGAAGATTATAGAGGCTCTCAAAATTGCAAACGGGTGATTCCCGCGCGTGGCTCCCCCCCCTCCTCCCCACCGCCACACTCGCGGCATTTTGGACAGTTTAGGCTCTGGAAATGGCAAAATCACGGTGATTCCGCACGTTCCTGTTTTGCCATTTTCAGAGATGCACCTAAATCCTCCAAAATGGTGATTCCCCCGCGTGTGGCGGTGGAGAGGGGCGGGGACGTGTGGGAATCACCGTTTTGCCATTTTCAGAGCCTAAAGCCTCCAAAATGGGCGGGGACGCGTGGGAATCACCATTTTGCCATTTTTCAGAGCCCAAATCCTTCAAAATGGTGATTCCCCCGCGTGTGGCGGGGGGGAGGGGGGGGGCGGCATGATTGAATTGCATGTGTCAAGCTTACACTTCTGTCCTGATGCTAATCTTGTCGGAATGAGAACTGATGCAAAGCTTCTCGGAATGAGAACTCCACTCCACATCAGCACATACTGCTAGGGTTGAGCCTAAACCCTTGTCAGGGTAAGAAATTAGCTTGTCGTTGTGGTTTGAAATCTTGTCAGTGTGTCTTTGAACCCTGTCGTGGTAAGGACCTACCCTGAGTTTCCCACAGAAGATATTACAAGCCTGAGGTCAAGACGTAGGTGTGAGGATACCGCAGCAGAATTTGGACAACCTCAGCATTGTACGCAACTGCAAAACATGACTCAGAACTTCTGACCACACACATTGCATCTTTGGCAGAAGCTCACGCAGGCTGCTTCATGCTCGGTGATGCGCTGACGTGGAATTAGGAAGGCAGAAAACTGCTTTGTACACATGCCTTCGAAAAAGTGTCGGTGGCTATGCCATCCACACATCTCCACAGCTTTCGGCTCTGCCCGGTCTTTCACTTTGAAACTGCCTGCTACGCAGCATAACAACGACTGCTCTGTAGCCAGCCACACCGACTGGTTGTGCAGTGTCTCAGGTTGTTTAGGTACATATATACATATATATATATATATCTGTGCACATATACATTTATATTCCTACCAAGCTAAGCAGCCGCACATGCAGAAACATGTATCAACTTACAGTCATTGCCTTCTTAACGCGCTGCATTGCTGGGCACCAGCAGCGGGAGCAAGCAGCTGCACAGCTGAATCCACAGTGAAAGCTCAGTTCCTCGGATGCAGGCCGCACCCCCGTATGAACCTTCAAAATACAGGCTTGGCATTCCCAGCGTCTAGTACGATCGGGCACCGAATCAGCAGCTCTCGAAATGCTGCCGGTTGCTGAAACTCCTGCCAGCACGAACAGAATCCTCACAACATGCGTGAGGCTCTCTGCCCAGCTCACCGTGAGGAGCCTCTGGTGCCGTTGCCAAGGAGTCGGCATAGGATGCTGCAGGGTTCCGCAGTGATGCCTTTGGGCTGCCTTGAACCACTGCCCTCAACTCCGTCGGATTCCTTGGTGCAGGCACAAGTCTTGAACCCTCTCTCTCACTCCTACCAGCTCACCCGAGCGTCGCAGCATATCACTTCATGCCAAGTATCAAGTTCAAGGGCTGGGATGCAAGCCACTTGAGAGACTCTGCGACTTCTAGCGGTCGCGGCACGTCTGGCTTCAGATATTGTGCTCTGTTCACTGCCAACCAGGTCGACCATCCGAAACCCTTTGCCTGGCAGCTCACTCATCTCTTGCGAGCTTAGAAGAACTGTCCGGAAGCTACTGCAACCCAACTTCGGCAAGCTGCAAGAAGCGTCTCTGCGTCCTCGAGCTCCTCGTGCAAAGGGCAGCGCTTCGAGGCTGTCACAAAGCTCTTGCATATCGACGCATGATCCAGAACCACGTTTAGAGTTTGGAGCTGGCAGCCACACGCAGATTTTCACATACCTGCATACATCATACATACATACATACATACATACATACATACATACATACATACATACACAGACATTCATACATACATGCATACACGCATGTGTGTGTATGTAATTATGTACGCATGCATGTCTGTATGTATGTAAGTATGTAAGCAAGTAAGTAAGTATGTCCGTATGTATGTGTGTATGTATTCAACTGTATCCATGTATGTATGTTAAGTATGTATGCATGCATGCGGAGGTTTGGAGGCTCCCCTGCTCCCGACCCACTTCAGATACACATTTTGCCACACATGAGCCGGAGCAGTCCAAGCCACGCAGGGCACCCGTGCATTGCCCTTAACAACTGATTTATCAGACCAAACGGCTCTGAAACTGCTTGCAGACCTGAAGCCTAGTTCATAAACGACAACTCCGGCAAGCTTCGGAAGAGCTAGCGTTCGTGACTGCCACTACGACGGCAGCTAACACGAGTACCAACCTTAACACTTCACTAGCTTCTGCTTCTATAAACTGCCTTACGCACTTCTATGGTGATTAATCTGCAGACTGTCAAAACAAATTTCTGAAAGCTCTGAGTTTTGAAAGAGTGCGTTTCGGATCCGTTCGGAGCCATCCGGCAAAGTGCGTCTGAGATCCGTTTGGGTGCCTGCAGGGTCCGTTTAGAGTCCTGGTGGGGTCCGTTTTGGATCCGCCCGGGTTTGTCAATTTGTTGTGGATGCGTTTGGCGATGGCGCGACCCTCGCGGCACGAAATCGGATCCAGAACAGACCCTCCCACAGCAACACAATCCTGTGTGCCTTCAATCCGTTTTGGGGTCCGTTGGGGTCCGGATCCCACATACCCCAAAACGAATTTAACACAGAGAGAATATGCACACATCACGGATCGCAAGCGCAACAGCAAACAGACTTCCATTCCAAACGGACTGCAAACGGACTACTCGACCGAATCAAAAGAGCTGCTTTTGAATTGCGGAACTTCCCAATAGTAGCAGGACAAGATGTTCACAACCCTATACTGTCTACTAATTGCTACCTTCGCCGACTCGCTGCTACCTCCTGCCTCCCACTTCGACTAGCGACCACCTACTACCTGCTGCCTGCTTCTTGCTTCTGGCTACCTACTGCTACAAAGAATCAAGGCCAGCCACAGCTGGGCCTCGACACCGACTCTGGTTCATCGTCCCCGAGGCTGTCGTCCCCGCTCTTTCGCTTGCACGATATTGCGAAGGGAAGCCCCAACTAACAACCCTTTTGAATTGAAAGAAGCCCCTCCATGTCGCAGGCAGCCGCAAGGGAAGATGCCGAGCTCATCCTTGCAAGTCATGTCGAGCAGGCTTGCAACATTTTCCGCGTCCTTATGCAAGTATGCATAGTAACAATGAAACAAGAGTAACGCCTTGCTGAGTCCTAAGTCACGCTATGATCTTGTCTTCAACTTGATGTGTGTTAACGCTGATTCGATATTGCTGCTGACATGCAGGGGCTGGTCTGGTGATGCTGATGATGGTGGTGGTGATGGTGATGGTGGTGATGATGATGATGACGAGGATTCTCAGCTCCGTATACGCGGAGTATCATGGGATGTCAGACTTTCTGCATTTGCTTGCCTGGGCCATAAATCCCTCGCTCCCAGACCAGTGCCTGCCACTCAAGCTACTCTGGCCTCGCCCTCTGTCCCACCGAATGGCAAGCATGGAAACCTCTTCCTGTGCCAATGACCTAGCCAAACTGTATGGTCTACCCGACGAGGGGCCATTCGTCCAGGCAGCCCATCTCACCAGCTGCTTCCCGGATCGCAGGCAGGATGGACTGCGTGGCTGGCAGAGTTGAAGTGCCTCGGTCAAGGTCTACATACTACATGTAGCAGCCACTTCAGCAAGCTGCGAGATGCCAGAGAGCCTGCAGCCGCATTCAATCTGCTCTTCTGGAATCGAGGTCTTTCTGCAGATTGCCAGCCCGGGCTGCTAAAGAGAAGGCCTTCTCGCCTAGGCTGCAACACACCAAGAGACCAAGGCCATCAGCGTAAATAATACTATTGTGCAAATGCGAATTCTAAACTTTCGCATATCCTTGACAAGCTGCCTTGGAAAAGCGAGCAGCCCCCAAACAAGGAGAGCTGCAAGCAAGTTGGAGTTCCGCATATGTGTCATGTCCGGACAACGTTGTGAATATAATGCAAGATCCAGTGGGGCTTGCTCTTAGTAAAGAAACCCTTGACTAATGACTTCGGATCACAGCATTCTCGTAGAACTGGCGGCTCGCGTAGGCATGTCTGTTTCAAGCAAGCACGACAGAAACACTTGTTCTAACATGTGGTACCTGGCTCGAGCCTAACGACTGAGGAACAGGTGCCATACCATAAGCGAGTGAATCTTGTCTGCCGACACTTCTTTGGCAAGCCCCAGCCACTCTGCCTCCACGGACATGCACTGTGCTATGCCGGCCGAATTCGGTTCACAAGCAGGCCCCTCGCTTGCATAGCCACCTGCTTCTGCTCGAGAGCTTGGGTCACCTCTTGCATCCGGGCAGGCTGCAAGGTCATTGCAGTTCTCAGACTGCCACCTCATTTCGGCTGCCATGTAGCTGCAGAGCACCTCAGCTTATGGAATGCGACACAGTCAGCTTCATCAGGTTTGTTGGGTCGGAGAAGGCGAATGAGCTAAGCTACAAGCAAATCGACTGCACCGCTTTACCCAAGTCTCCACCTTGGCAAGGGCAGCTTAGCTTCTTGTGGCCTTGCATCCCCGTCTGTAGCCTGATTTGCCAATCAGCTTCCATAGTTCGTCGGCCGCACTTAGCGAAGCCTGCACCCGCCCAGACACATTCTCTTGCAACGCAGAATGATGCAAAGCATGACGCCCGCGCCAGCAGCAACATGTCTCCAGGAAAGCCACAAAGGCCAGTACTCCGCTCCACCATGCATCCCGCGGTGGCAGTCTCACAGTCGTTAAATCGTTTCCATCTTCAAAGTCTCTTCAAAGATTCTGTGCAAGATGCCTCGACAACTTGGCGTGAAAGCTCTAGCTTTGGCTGCCTGGCAAAGGGCGATTGCATGTCATGAGCTGCATGGGAAAAAGTCAAAGCCAGGGCTGCGCAAGTCTTCCCAGAACTCGCCGACGAGCCCGATCATTTGCAGGATGCTCGAAAGGAATAGCTTCTGACTCAGCCATCTCCGCATAGCAGGCATAGACCTTTGCTACACTTCTCCGGCTTGCCACTCGAGTCGGAGGGCGCCACAACCGCACTCTTTTGGATCCCTGCAGAGGTGCGATCGCTCGGAGTGGGAGCTTGAAGATGTGACCTGCATCATGCCGAAGTTGCCGAAGGTTTCGAAGCAGCTCGAGGGAAAAACAGTGCCCGCTGCAGCGTACTCGAAGCTTGGCCACACGAGCATCGGGAAGTCGAACTTTGAGAAGCGGTCCTCGGGTTCGCCACGACGGCTGAAAGATTGAACTGCCAACACCACATAGGCCACTCTAGACATCTGCACTCCGGAGCTCCTGCGGCTTCCCCGGCAGTTGGTACTGGAGCTGGCCGTACCTGCACAACACGTGGCACGCGTGTAGACGCGTGTCATCTCCTTGTTCTTGCCTCCTTCTGAAGCCCTAAATCCGCAACCGGACGGAGCAGAGGCCCTGGCTGCGCCACTGCTGAGTCCGGCACGAGCATTGCGTGAAAAGGGCCGGCAAAGAGGAAAAGTGCTGACCTCAGCAGCACCACTCGAGCCGCGCTTCACCCCTGCAAGCAATCTCCTGTCTGCCAGTACACCGTTCGTAGACCGCGCATAGTGCTTCATATATTGCTTCATCGTGTTTCGACTTATAAAAACACCTTTGCGTTCTGCCGACCCCGGCAAGCTGGCCCGAAGGGTCGCTTCGGCCTTCTTTTCCGGGGTCGCTTCAGGGGTCGTCAGTCCTGTCTTTCCTTTTTTATACGCAAGTCAAAAAACAAACAAAGCCTAAGATTTGTATTGATGTGTTCATTGAAAATGCTGGACTGCCAGAAGACTCCAGCGACCCAGAAATGAAGACCCAGGTGACCCCAGCATACGCAAGCTGTGGGCCTGCGCCAGTGAAATGCTTTCCCACCCTCTTCCCCCTTGAAGAAACCGCTCTACTAACCCTTAAAGGGACCCTCATAGATCCCTATATCCTAAACTCTAAACCCCCACTCGCCTTCTGTGGACACACGCCGGTGGTCCATTCAACATGCGCAAAGTGTGTCGCCCTTGATTCGGAAGTGCGCTGGCCCTGTTGAGCACATGATGTAGGCCGTAGTCATGGTGACCGTCACAGGGCCAGCTTGTGCCAAAACCCTACAACAACCTGGTAAGCTGATCTTGATCTGGGGCTACGGCCAGGGGATCCCACGAACACCGCACATCGAAGTTTACGTCGATGTTGCAGACGAAGAATTCGGGCATCAATGATCTCCAGACAAGAAACAGTAGATTCGATAAGCTGATGAACATCCAAAGATTTGGACAAGTGCATGCTGCGACTCCCACCGTGTCATTGATGAACACGGATACCCAACCTTGTGCAACGAGCTGGATGCTTGCATGCTTGAGCTTACAGCACTTCTCTTGTACTCCTACGCTGTTCATTGAGAGGCTCGCAGATTCTCGTCTGAAGCTCCATGACCACCTGATGTCCAGAACCAAGGAAGCTTGTCACCGAGCTTAGACTGTCCGGGTGGTCCAGGATTTCTGACATCGTGGGCACGCCTGCAAAGTGACTGCACTCCCGCGTCGGCGAAGAGCTGCTTTCGCCATAGCCTTCTTCTTGTCGACCTGCTGCACAGCTTTAACGACATTCAATTGATGCATCGCCTGTTGCAGCCAGCCATCTAGGGTTTGTGTGCAGACTGAGCCACTGAAGGGCGACCCAGGGGGACTTGAGTTTTTATGCAGGCATGAGACAAGGGGAGGCGTGTACACGGCCTGGACATGCCCTTCTGCGCACCAAACAGACAGATGACACACGCACAAAGCAAATCCCAGATTCCACAACATGACACATCTCTCACAGCAACCATCCATTTCTGTGAAAGGTGAAGCAGAAGTCCTTAAGAGCCCGTTGCCCGGGTGCGTGCCCCCATGCCTGGCCAGCTTGGGTGGTGTGGGGGAAAATTGACCAGTTCATAAGGTCATCAGCAGGTTATGAGCCCAAAGGCCTAAGCATGTTGGCAATGCATGTGACAAAGCTTTGCGCTTCATTGTGCAACTTCTCTTATGGCAACCCGCTGTGCTGTCTTGTGCGCCGAGGGTAAGTCGGCCGGCTTGCCATAAAGAAGCCAGTAGTTTGAGACACGCAGTTGGATAAGCGACGGCACTGGCGTTTCGGGAAAGCCACGACGGCACCAGCAGAGGAATGAGCTGGAGGGGAGCTGCGACGGCCCTGACGCCAGAAGGGGACTGCGCGCCGGCTTTGGAAGACGAGGGAGCCGCGTGCAAAAGTCGTTCTCGAGTTGCTGAGCAAGTCATCCTTGGCGTGTTGTCGCGCACGGGCGCGCCCGACCTCCGTTGAAGCTCGAAACCTCGGCCACCGCCAGGTGGAAAGCTGAATCGGGAGAGGGTGTGCGTAGCCGGCCCAACACCGGGGATTCGATGGACAAGGGTATTGCAGCAGAGACAATGGTTGTCTCCCACAAGAACCTGCAAGCTGCTCAGGTCTGGGGGAGCCCAAAAGAAAGGCGACCTTGGCCAAGAAGTGCACCCTGCAGCCGGTAAGCGGTCAGCAGGCTGGGGCGAGTGCGGACACGTACCACTTCCTGGCAGGAGGGATTGGGGGGAACTAACCCGTCCCGAGCCACAACGGGGCGGGGGGCGGGGGGAATAGCCAGGCATATGGCAGAGGCTTATACAGCAGACAAACTATGCCCCATACACATGGACCATTCCCGATTTACTACAAAGGAGGGGGAGAGCCGAACCACAGATATTTGAGGTCCCATCGCTTTACTGTGCAAGTTCGGCGAAAGGTTACATAATGTGGCATCGCTGTACTCTTGTGACATCCTGTGGTGAAGTACTTGATCGTCATAGTTATATTGGTCATAGTAGCAATCGCAGCCATAGTAGCCAGAGCAACAGTAACACTGATTCCGTCAGATTGTGCAGTGGCTTACAGCACGATCTGGTGGGTATCGACGGTATCGATTGGGTATCGATAAGGGTATCGACTGGAGTATCGATGGCCTAGCCACATACATATCACACGGAAACGTACGCAGAAATGCGGTTGATTTTTTTGCTCTTGTTGGGGGGTGCATTTCTGGCTTTGGGAGCGTATTGGCCAAATCCGGCATTCCATTGTCACCCTACTCGGAAGCACCTTTGCGGGAGGCTCATATGACTTGCGTGTGTGTATCGTTTCTGAATCAACAAACATACAAGGCCTCGATCGACCCACCACAAGACTTGCCAAAGATGGGGCAAGCTCATATTAAATATGAGAAGTGACTGACATCACATACTGCTCGGCACCCAGCTACATGGTCCAGGCGGCCATCCGGACTTTGCTGCATCAGTCGCGGGTCCGCAGTTGCCTCCCCAAAAGGAATACGCAAACATCATCTACAGTCAGCGCCATTCTCTGCAATAAAGGGAACAGAGCAGTTTAGGTAGAGAGTCTGCCATCCCGATCTGTTCCAGTGCAGGGGCCATCACGGCCATGCATGCGGGTAGGTCGAATACGTCCCGATGGCATGCAGTTGACACCCCCTGGCCAGGACTGCCAAGCAAAGGCCTCCAGATCGAAACAGTTGAAGCGGTAGAAATCTCCTCCTGCTTCATCGAGCAGTCCCACCCATGACCTCGCCATTTGCAATGCAACCCTTGTGGATGGTGACGCGCAAGGACTTGCTTCAAGGACGGGGATGCGGCTGCTCGCGCTTTGTCTGGCCGTTCACATCCGAGGAGTGGTGGATCACCTTGGCGCGAGGAATTGTATCCCGAAATATGCGGAACCAAGCTGAACATGTCCCAGCATGCTGAGGGCATCGACCCAAGAGAACTGCTGCGACCTTGGTCGGGATGCTTCTGTCGGGGTTTGTGGATTGCCATGAAACGGCACGACACGAGGCTGCCACGCATGCTGCTCGTAACAGGGCCGCCAACATGCCCAGCATCCTTGGCCTTCAATCGCTTCTGCCGCAGTAAATTCATGCCGCTGCTCTTTTCTCCATCGGGCCTGCTGGCACACCCGCCTGCCAGGCATGCTGAAAGGAACAAATACCAGGTCACACGAATCCCTTGTGCGCCGCTTGCCTTCGCAGCAGCATCTGGCACAGATGCGCGAATTTGGACAGACGCGAACTTCTCCGCAGCGACCTGCAGAAAGAAGGAAGACGTGGTCATGGTCAGCTTTCCCAGTTTCATGGCACAGGGCACAGATGAATTGCAGACTCCTGAGAAAGCGTCCCTGGCCGTGTAGGACGGAGGCTTTGGCTTCGCCTTGCCAGCCTCGCTGCAAGAAGCTCATTTCGAGTGCTTCCCAAACCAGGCGACGGGTCACAACCGGCCCCGGCCGCCTCCGAAGCTTCGGCTGCTGCACGCGCTGCAACGTCTTGCGACTGAACAAGTCCTGCATGCCGAGACACAGCCGGTCACAGTCACAGGGCATCTTAGGCGGAGTGCCTAGACGCAAGGATGGATGAGGCGCCACATACCGAGGTGCATGATGCACAGAACAAAGCATAGCACCAGTGTAGTCCGAGGTGACCTCAGCAGTTTTCTTTTTGGCAGCCGATATCCCTCTGCGAAAAGCTCTGTGGCCCTGGCAGAAAGCCTGGCACGCACCGCTGGAAACATCGTGAAGTTCCTCCCGCTGACCTTCGTTCCAGGCCTGGCGAGTTGAAAGGACCAGTGCTGAGAAATACACCTGAAGCCGTTCTGAGGTCCAGGCAGCCGATCTTTCCTTGTTAAGTTGGTGCAGGTGTAACATCTAAGCCACTTTCAGCGTTCCTGCGCTCTAGGGGAAAGTGAAGGCCAACTCATGGCCAGTTTCGGTATCAGGTCCAGTACGTAGCCCTTGTCTTCGTGGATGCAAGCCGCCACGGTCATCTTGCAGGGAGCGAGATGTTTTGGCCAAGCTGCGGCAACAAGGGAGCAAGAAAGCAGGCAGGCAGCGCCGTGTACACATTGTCCCCTGAAGACAGGATGGGATCTGGAGCATCTGCGTCTGCGTACCTTCCAATCGGGCACTTCCGGGAATGGCTGAGAGCCGTACGCATCGCTCGCCTGGACACGACCTTCTCGACGCCTGGGGAGGACTTCCATGCCTGAGCGGCGACTGTGCCAATTGATTTGTTATGCTTGTGATGTACTGGCGAGTAACCTCGTCATGCCACGTTGATCAGTATGCTGCTCGTTGTTTCTGTCAGTATTACGAGACTACGCAGTGAATTGGCCACTGCTAATGCTGTACTCATAACACGGTTGTTGAGACGACTACCGTTAAGGCCATTGCCAACATGAGTGGGCTTTCAACTGATGCGACATCCCATTCTCGAAGTCCACCCTGAATCAAAGAAGCGATGCTGTTAATTCCAGACGTGACCGCGCAGGAGAGCCCTCGTGGCGCAAGGCTCGTGCTTGCTAGCACCAGCTCTCGGAGCCTCTCAAGGAGCCCCTGACCCTGTGCAGTCTGTGACACCCGACGTGCACACGTCGTCGGTGCTAGTGCAGTGCGCGGGGAAACCAGAACCGCTGACTGACTTCTGCCACTTGGCCACTTGCACCACTTGAACCTCCCAAGCTATCGCCCCCACTTGTGCCACTCGACCTCGCCATTTCACGCCACTTGTGGCACTTGTGCCACTTGCAGTCTGTGAGGCCTTCAGTAGTACTATTAGCAGTACTAGTCAATAATGCGACAAGCAGTACGAGTAACAGCGCAATTGTACCCCAAACCTTAAACCCTACACCCTAAGCCCCTAACACCCTAAACCCTAAACCTGAAAAACCTAAACCCCTAGAGCCCTAAACCCTAAAACCCGAAACCCAAACCGTGGCAGTAGCAGTAGCAGTAGTGGCAGCAGATGCATAGTACTAGTACTAGCACTTGCCCTAGTAGCAGTAGTTGTAGTAGAAGCACTAAATCCCAAGCCACCCTAAACCCTAAAAACCTTCAACCCTAACCCCAGAGCCCTAAACCCTAAAACACGAAACCCTAAACCCCAAACCGTGGCAGTAGCTGTAGCAGTACTTGCAATAGTTGAGTCGGGCTAGTAGTAGCCTCAGCACTTCTATAGCTAGTCAACCTTGTTGGTCTTTTGGTTGTGGCGGAAACGGCAACTTTGCTTCTGCTTGTTTGCACCAGTGGCTACGCCCAACTGCTATGGCTCAAGTAAATAATGTGTTTGCTACTGTGCTCCCTGCTCTTAATGTACATCATTTGTTATCTCGTGATAACTTAGTTTAATCAAGCCTGTCATCACGACAATTACCTCGATTCTCTTAGATTTCTGCTACTGCGACCGTTACTACGGTGACACTCTTGTGGGAGTGATGTTCAAAGGCACGAAGCCAACTAATCATCGAAACATGTCATCACGACAATCACGAAAACGATGGATTAAAACAGTGAAGTGATGTCACTTATGCCTTTCTGATGGTGGTTTTTGGTGATATCTTTCGTTTTGGGCATCACTTGTGTCTTTCATGTTGCTTGGGACTAATGGTCTCGAACGAGCCCGCTGGTATGACCACAAAACATAGACACGAGTGAATTGATACCGAGCTGTCTGGTCCTATGATTTCTGGCAACCACCGAAAACCGAACCCTTCGGGGGTGTCTTAGGTGGGGGTCACGGGCAGGGTCATCGGAATAGATCATAAAATATTCCGAGGGGGACGTTATTATTCCAAGATTTGGGGGACGTCTAGAATAATACACCGCAGCCCGGGTCCGCAACCAGGGTGTGTACGCAACTTGGTGGGCCCGGTACAGTGAGGTTAACTGTATGTTTGACATCTTTCCTGCTTCATTTTGAGTGCGCTGCATCTGCATTTGGGTGTATTTTGGTTTGTGTTTTTTTGCTCTAGAATTTCGGAGTTGCTACCCCGGTGTCCACAATGGAAGGGTTTTGCCCCTAATCCTAAACCCCGAAACCCCAAACCCAGAAACCCTGAACCCAGAAACCATAAACCTCTGAACCCTGAACCCCTGAGCCAGAAACCCTAAACCCAGAAACCCTAAACCCCTAAATTCACTAAATCCTGAACCTAGAAACTCTAAGCCAGAGGCCCTAAACCCAGAATCCCTGTATTCC
>CAJNJA010085698.1:0-14656 GCA_905231915.1 Symbiodinium necroappetens
GCCCTGACATCCAAAATAGAATATTTGATCATACCGAAAGACCGAAACTGCTTGGATTGCTGCTTCAATCTCTCGATCGAGCTAAGATCGAGATATGCGCCGGGACTCATGCCTCCAGGCTTCACCATTGTACCGTTATTGATCGTAGTCGTGGGAAGCAACCAAGGTACTGACTGATACTCTGCAAGCTTGGGGCTATGCTGGTAAGGCGATCGATGCTCCGAGTCTGCACCTAATTTAATTTGCATGAGCATTATATTATACGGCTAATGATCCACCACTATAGCTCACCACGCTAAGGCAACGTATTCCAGAAACCATGACTTTATGAGAACCATCGGCTTCATGGCCGTCTTGACGGCAGCTTCTGAGATGCAACTTGGGGGCTGCGATTTTGTTTGTCGGTACCTACAATGATCTGAGATTCGCAATCTTCGCCGGCCAGCTCTGGTCTGGTTCGCTCCTCCTTGCTCCTCTTGGGTTTGGATGCCTTGGGCCTATGATGTATACTGCATGCATGTATGCATACCATACCATACATGAGTTACACTATTTGGCTATTCCAAGGTCTCGCGGGAGTACGGGCAGAAGACTTAATCGACCTGCCGGTTTTGCTAGTCGGCTGATGAAGGTTCGACGTGCGAATGTTTTCGTTAGACGAATGATTTATGTGTCACTTGCCTTAAACTCATGTAACACACATGGTTTGCATACGGATATTTGGATGGGGCATAGAAACGCAAAATATGTCTGAGGTTGTATGTCGCATGGATGATGGGTCACTACATCATCGTCGAGCAGCCATCGAGCAGCCTTCTCTTCGATTACAAGCCTATGCGACGGTTCATGTTCCGGATCAAAGCAACCTTAGTATCGTTCCCAATGGGTGCCTATGGTGCAATGAGTCGCAAACCGAGTGTGCTCCTTGACATCATACCTTAATCAGGCCGAGGGTTCTACCGCACAGACTTTTTAGATCGGCTCAGTACCCCAAACCCTGTATCTGTTCGCACGTCCCAAGCCCTAGGTGCTTAGGCTAAAAGATAACGAAACCCGAAGCTCCGACACTATCTCAGGCTTTGGGGCACCCTGCCCGGCATCAGCTCTCTTTGCCGCAACATCTCGAAGCTGGCCAAGGAGCACTTACAGGACATTAAGGACAGTGGTTTAATCCAAATCACCAAACGGTACTTGGATGATGACGGCCAAGAGAGAGTTGCTCCTAGTCTTCCAATTGGATAGACGCTCGTGCTAGAGCTGCTGGGGTATAATATATCAACTCGATCTTCGGTTGTTCTGTGAATCTCGGGCTTGGGTTCTGTTCGTGGGGCTGCTTGCTGTGAAGATTCCAATTGGCATATATTACAGGGATACTTAGTATTATCGATAGATGATCAGATCTGGACTATAATTTCAGTCTTTGGGGTTGGCGATATAGTTGTTATATACAGAGGTACAATTCATGTAGGGTGTCGGGGTTTAGGGTTTGGGATCCGAAATTTGGTGCCCGACTCTCCGTTTCCTTTATAGACCCGAGGCCTTAAATACAATAGAAGCCACCTATTGGGGTTTAGGGTTTGGGATCCGAAATAAGAATTAAGCCGACACTCAATCGAAGCATCAGCCCATAGTTTCTTCTTGGAGTACTTCGAACCATATAAGCCCTGAACAGTAGATCCGCTGAGGCTTGCTCTTGCAATTTCAAGTATGTCCATCGAGATCTATGTTAAAACCCATGAATTCAGTATGTAGTTTTAGGGTTTGAGGGTTCAGGGTTTAGGGTTTTAGGGTTTAGGGTTTTAGGGTTTCGGGTTTAGGTGGCTTTATGTTTCGAGGGGTTAGGGTTTCAGCTTTAGGGATCATAGGCTCCTGGTGTCTAGGGATTATACATGCCAACGAACTGCACTTCAGGGACCAACTGGACTATGGTGTATATAGACCCCAAATTGCCAAATTTAAACCGAGCGAACCCTCACAGCCTAGAAAAGTGGGACCTTTGGGCATTTAGGTTGGTGTAAGTTGGGGAGTAGTGTATTTGAACCACCAGCATTGCTTGCTTGCTGTTAGGGGTTATCCTGGGTTTAGATTAAGAGCCCATGCAATCCTGGGAATGCATCAGGTCTTATGAATCAAGATTAGGCTTCCGGGTATGTTCTGCGCGATCTCGGATACGCAGCTCTCAGTTGTAGCGCAGCATCCACGACCTGTGTATGGGTGGTTTGAATCCAATGAAGGTTGCAGATTTCAGCTGTGTTCGGGGATTATCGTCAAGTCTGCATCATATTCAATCGATGAATAGCTGAGCTCTGCCGGAGTAGATGAATGTACATCTACGATATTGCAACTAGAGTTCTGGGAGCATGACTCCAATTGAGCAGACGTACATGCTAATAATGATTCTGAGGGCTGTGCTCCTAAAACCGGCAGACGTACATGCTATTAATATTAATAGCTGGTAGTGGAGGAGCTGGCGGGCATGCGACAGGGCGGCTGCAATCTGAACTAAGAAGGAAGGTTAAACGACCCACACGTGGCAGGATCAAAAGCGCAAGCCAGCTTCTAGCCACACCCTTGCCGTCAGGCCCGATTGATGTGTCGCGTCGAGCCACGATCTGCAGAATTTAACAGAGGATGGCCGAGTGTTAATAATCATGACCTGTTAAAATCATATTAATATTTAGGGTTTAGGGGTTTAGGGCTTAGGGGTTTATGGGGTTGAGGGTTTAGGGGTTTATGGTTTTTATGGCTTTGTGCTTAAGGGTTTATGGCCGGTATACATCTATCCAACCTGGGGTCTCCGTTTGCCCTAAATGCGTCCGAACACCGATAAAAAGGCCCGGAATCGACCCAGTGGACCCCCATAATCTGCACCCTCCATTCAAGAAAGCCCATCTACCCAAACCTCAACGAACTAATCCCCCCGCATCAATTCTAGCCCAGTTAGATGATAGGCAAACAATACCAAGCCTTGAGTCGGTGCATGTCCGAGTTGGCGCCTGCGACAGTGCGAGCATGAAGCGAAACCATAGAATCTACAAGCCTCATAAACCGGATGGGGTTTCGATCGGGGTTTAGGGTAGTTGGTTCTAGTGGGCTTGCACGCGATGCTTCCCGGTTTCCTAGGGCTGATGGGCCGGTTATTTATTGTGGGACTTAGCTATAGCCTGCAGCTACCGATCGATCGCAACTTGGTAGCCATACCCCCGCTCCAGCCGAATGCATCCCAGGTGGGAGGACGAGATCTGGTGAGCACGGCAGCTTATACAGCGTCCTTCGGTATGCATATTGCATCACTGCGCCTTGTCCAAGAACGATGCTTCGAAGGTTCGATCATTGTAAATCATGCAAGCCCGCCGACCCATTAAAATTGAAGCACGACCCAAACAAGGTTCGCAGCCGCCCGCAGAAACTCTACCGATATGACCTCGGTGGACTTCGGTGCAATCTTGGATGATCTAAGTGACGAAGGTAGTGACGATGATTGCATAGATGATTTCTTGAAGGGTCGAGCTGGATGGAAGCTGGCTTCTATTAAAAGTATCACGTAGTTGCCACGCACAAATCGAGCAGAGAGTCGTGAAAACGAGAAAAGCAGAGTGCGTGTCACCCCCGTGTCACCCCCCCCTTGGAAATAACAAGAATCCGTTACTTCGCGTGTCACCCCGTGTCGCGTTAATTGGGCCCAGCAGCGCAGCATTTTGCTAGCGAGTGTGCTCCTTCACCGGTGGGAACCGTTTGAAGTCTGCCCCTCATCTTTTGAGAACGTTCTTGCGCTGCATGCACGATAACAGTCCTCCCGTATCTAAAAATGAGGTCGCCTTTATAAAGGCATCGGCATGGCCCCTGCTGCTTCGTACCATGGCACCATTCGGATGATCGTCATGTCTGGCATCTATGATCATCGCACTAAGGAAGAGCGGTTGTTTGGGCTTGCCACCGTCTGGCAGTGCTGCCGTGGATGTGTCGCGTAGAAAGAAGGGAAAGACGATGGATGAAAGCAAGTGCTTGGAGAAGTTAGTGAAGATGGGGTTCGACCGAGATGCTGCGTGCATTGCTTTAGCTGACAACCGAGGGGATGCTACGAAAGCTGTGCTAGCTCTTGTGGCTGCAGAGAAAGCCGGCTTAAAGAAGCCTGCTGAGACAAGCAATGAGAAGCCCGAAGCAACCTCGAAGAGCAACGCCAAGAAGCCAAAAACCGCAACGCCCGCCAGCAGCGAGAAGCTCGAAGCCGAGGAGGTCGCAAGCAGCAAGAAGCTGAAAGCCGAGAAAACCAAAAAGAGCTCAGCCGTGAAGCCCACAAGCAGTGAGAAGCCCGAAGCGAAGCCGGAAAGTGCCGCGAAGATCAAAACCAAGAAGCCCGTAGCATCACCCCAGGAGCCACCGTCGAAGCGAACCAAGAAGACACAAGAAGAACCTGAGGTAGACATGGTTAAGGAGCTAGCCGAGATGCTGGATGAAGTGAAGGCGACCAAGGAGAAGAAAGACAAAAAGGAAACCAAGGAGAAGAAGGACAAAAAGGAAACCAAGGAAAAGCAGGACAAAAAGGAAACCAAGGAGAAGAAGGACAAAAAGGAAACCAAGGAGAAGGAGGAGAAGGAGGACAAAAAGAAAATCAAGAAGGATGACAAAAAGGATGCCGAGAAGAAAGACGAAACAAACAATGCTGACTCACCCCCCGCGACACCTCCCCCACGTGTGCGAGAGCCCCCTGCGAGTGGAGAGAAGGTTGAGAAATGTGACCTCCGTAACCTCAACCCGAAGTCGATGGCCAGGTTTTTCAGCCCTGATACATACAAGGGTACCGGTGATGCTCCCGGCCCGTGCAAGCATCAGAAGCTCATGGAACGCCAAGCCACAGTTGCAAGCATCGAGCTGAAGGGTGTGGACGAAAGCCCAGAGCCCAGCACACAGATTGTGGGGGCCTCGCCTGTAGCTACGGAAGCTGCCACTCCATCCCCAAGCACAAACAAAGCAAGCCCGACCGCCACACCGAGCCCGACCCACACGACTGCCACACCCTCCCCCAAAGAAAGTGCAAAGCCTGCCCTCCCCAAGCAGCCCCAGCAGGCCGGTATTCGGAATTAGCATCGATCGATCTTTCGCATCATGTGTACCGGGTGTACTTAACTTTTATAAGGGTCTTCTGTGCAGGCACGGTCAATCAAGCTTTCTGATGCTCAGAAAGAAGCATTGAAAAACATGGCCTCACCCACTGTTCCCTGCATGCACTACATTGAACTTAGTAGCTTGGTTTAGAGTTTAGGGTCTGAGGCTTAGGGTTTGTGTAGGGTTCATCGGGATCGAGGGGGCCAAATCTTCAAATGCTTAGGATATGCCTCGAGCTGAACGCAAACGGCAGTTCGCTGCTTTGGGTCGTCAGCTTAAAAGCGCAGCAGAGTTGCACCCCGCGCTCGTGGCCAAGTACAGTGCGGCTGATGATACGACCAAGCTCCGGGGCTTCATTCTACACTTATAGGAACACGAACAATGCTAATTATCGGGTCTTGGCTTCGTTTGTACAACTGAGGTTTGACATGCTTCGGGAATGGATGATGAATGATGGAGACCTTGGTTCCATCTATGTGGAAGAGAAGCTGCTAGTCTGCTAGTCTACATAACATCCTCAAACCTTCGCACACAGACCGATCCCTAAGGTTCACCAAGGTGGTGGAAAACATGAACACCGATCAGTACGCCACCGTTACCATCTTTCAGCTCGAGAAAGAGTTCGGAGATAGTGAAGAGGCGAAGGAATTTATACAGGAACTGGTCAAGAGTGACTTGGAATTGCAGTCCGGAGTGTGCCTGCAGCGATCTCACCCAAGTCGATGAAGTCCTGTGTGAGGCATGAGCATCTAAGGGCAGAAGGGGACTCCACATCCCCAGGCCCCAAAGATCGAGAAGGCGAGAATGTACCGTGTGCTTAAGTGCATAATGGAGGAGCACCGCAAGGGTCACAGGGGTGAGACTTCCGTGTGTGTGTCCGGAGAAGTTTCGGATGCAGCCGCTAAGAAATCGATCAGCGAGTCGATGCAAAGCGGTTTGAAGGCCCTGGACAGCACCCAATTCCTGGATAGGGAAACAGGCAAGATTGTGCTGAATAAGAAGAATAAGAAAGAAAACACCAAAGTCCTAACCGCCGAAGAGAAGCTCGTTGACGACTTTAGCAAGCTGGTCAGGAAGTGCCCTAGCTGAACCCTTGCAATACCCCCGAGCCCATATCAACATTCGTACTCAGCCCACTTCCCCAACTAAGGTTTCGAGGCTTCTCAGCCAAGATCACAGAGCGGTTGCGAGATATTGGTGGCAGCAAGCACTGCAATGAACTTGTATCCCGGTAGAATGTAGAGCCGATTTTGGTGAGCCCCCCTAAACCCTAAGCCTAAGACCCATATAAAGATGTCTCTACCTAAGGTGGACAGCTTGAAGAACTTCCGGACTGAGATGCCGAATGAAATCAAAAAGATGGAGAAAATTTTTGAGACCACCCAGGCTGCAGACCTGCAGGTTCCCTACGATGAGTTTTGCCAAAAGGCTACCTTAATCGAAGATGATCTTAAGGAGGCCCTTCGACGAAAGCCGAAGAAGGCCAAAACCGATGCTAAACCAGCAAAGGCCAAAGCGCCCCCGTCCTAGGTCGTCGACCGAAGGTAGATGCCGTAACCTGGGATAAGCAAGTGGCTACAAGTCAGAACCCGGACGCTAAGCTACTTGAGCCCTCGATTGGTGCAACTGCGGTTAGGTATGTAAGGTTTCGGATGGGGCGGCTTAAGGTTAGTTAGGTTAAGGCTTGGGAATCAGGAGTTGGAAATCGAGCAGCATCCTCTTGCCAGGCAGTATAGTTCGTGGCACTAGCGATATGAATGGTTTAAGACAATCCTCCGATATTTTATGTGGGCTTCGGTTGGCTAGCCGTTAGTGGTTCGACTTTTTCATGGGGATTGGTATACATACTCTAGGGGTCTCTAAGGGGATCTCTACACGGGGCTATGCAACGACTTAGACCCTTACCTTAAGAGGTTGTGCCACTCGCTACAATTCCGGGCCCTGGTGTGCGATCATCCGCATGCATCAAGTTGCTTTAATTCTAGTTGGTGGTCAGACCGGCTGCTTTGCTGGGGACAAAGTCAAAGCTTAGACCCGTCGAGACCCCGATCGATGCGAGTTCATTGCGACGGCTTCCAAAATGGTTCGATATTTCAGTGATCCCACGGTGGCTGCTAATGTCTTACGACACATGACTTCTCTCGACTCGGTCAGTCGACAGGCTTTGCGCAACTTGCAATGAGGCCCAAATAGGTAGGATCTATGCACACGTATAGACCACACCATAATGCCGGATAGTCCCCGACTATAAGACCCCTTAAACCCCTCTAGGGACCTGAACAGTCTAGCCCGTGCACATGGTACTACTACTAATCCTACGATTAAGCCCGACCTTCCAAAATATCGTCCAACCCTAGTAAAGTCCTATTATATATCCCAGGCCTTCCCTTGTCCATAGACCCGGAATACACGAAACCTCAAACTTCGAGTCTACATATTGTGCCCCATGTACGATAGCCATGGCCAAGAACACCCCTGCTTCCAAGTGCAGCAAGGCCCGAGATAATGTAATGCCCGCCGTCACCGCATACCTCAGAAGCTCAGGGTGGCGAGGTGTACGGGATGATGGAGGAGTTCCTGGAATTATCCAGACGAGTATCTGTGAAAACAATCAGAGATTTTGTGCAAGCTGTGCATAAGCGGATACCACCTCTTTTCTTGGAGAACCCCAGCCGCACATCTATGCTATTAATCTAGCTATGATGGCCCAAACCCAAAAACCTGTAAGGAAAGAGTTCGTGGATTTGGCAGAATGCACCGCTGGCAATGACAATGTGCAGCGCAACTTTCGTAGCTGGCTACGACGTCAACGATGGATGAAAGCATTGCCCTCACCAACAACGAATCCTGTCACATTATGGTCCGTGATCGTAGGTCGTATTTGTAACAACGATTGACATTAGGATCCTGGTCAATCAAGCCACTGATCTGAATTGGCATTTGAGACGTAGGAGTTGTGGCCGGTTTATCGTGTTTAAGGTAGATCCTAAGCTGAGCGAGCCGAACTTTGTGGGCCCGCACTCCATCTTTTTGATTCCGGATTGGCAACTCGATTGCATCGTTTTCATGATTTCACAGGTTTGTGCGAAGCCTCATATAGTTGCTGAGGCTGAATGCTTTATATTCTTTTGACATCGATCTATTCCAATCGCTCCTGCTGGGCCCTGAGCCTAACAAAAGTATCTCGCAGTACTGGGAGGCCAATCGCACGACGACATGGTTCCAGGAACACCCCCTACTTTCGAAGGTGTCGAAGGAAGAACTGAACTTCATCATCCATCTCGAATGTCATGGTGATGCTGCCGAGATGCATAAGCGCCGGTCGTTTGCCATATGCACAGTAGCCTCGGCATTGGTTGGGCCAAGTATAGCTACTTGGGATCACAAGTTGTTGTTGAGTTGCTTCGACAACAGCACTGCAAGCGAATCTACTGCAACAGAAATAGATTGTTGGATTTGTTGGGGATTGGTGTGTGCTGCAGCTGGTACATACCTTGATCATGACTGGTACGGTCGACCTTTCAGTCCCGACTACATGCCTGCTCTTTATGCTAAAGCTGGGAAGCAAATCGCCGGACGTTTCCGGTTCGTATTCGCTGGTCACAAGGGGGACCAAAAGTACCTTCATGCTTGCTACAAGTTTGAGAACTACTGGACGAGTGAAGAAGTATGTCGAGCATGTGCAGCTTCTAATTTGCATATGGCGGTCTATCCAACAAACCATAATGGAGTTTGTGTAGTGTGATTCGATATACCCAGGCTCAAAAAGATGGCTCTTCTCTTTTGGGCTACGTTCACTACGGACCCGGAGCCCACCATCGATCAACGCGACCCGGCTACAACAACGATTGCTCTAGGCGGTCGGTTCGGTTATCGATCAAGCATGCACGTGTAATCTAAGGATCTATTCCACAGCCCAGTTCATCCAGAAGTGCGGTAGCACACCATGGGTCGCCATTCCAGGCTTCGCTGTTGAACGAATATGGGACGATTGGCTTCACCTTGTTGATTTAGCCATAGCTCCTGATGCTTGTGCATCAGACGGGAGCTCAGTTCCGCTTCTTATGACTTTCATCGTATCAACAAATATAGGATCGATTGATTGGATAATCCCGAGGCACTACTAGAGATGACGAAGTCGGCCAACAGCCCCTGGCCAGCCAGAAATCAAGAGCTACGACTGGAGCTTGCTTACCAAGAGTTTGCGCAAGCTTGCAAACGTGAGGGCATCAGCGACTTGATAGGGTGTAGGGTTTAGGGTTTAAGAGCTAGTTTGTGGTGTAGGGTTTAAGGGTTCAGGGTTTCCTTTAAAGGGCTCCTTTAAGGCTACTGTAAGGGCTACTATAAGGGTTTAGGGTTTAGGGATAAGGGATCCTTTATAAGGGTTTAGGGTTTAAGCACCCCGTCCTAGAGTGCCCCAACCAAAACGAAATCTTGATTAACTTAGGAAACCGAGCCCCGCCGTTCTCTTTGAAAACTCTGAAATCATCGACGCCGGGTCTGTTTCCTACCTTATCTCAGAAGCATCTCAGTGGCGCGGACTGCTGCTTAGTGGTCGATAACGGTCGATACTGGTTGTTGCTTACAAAACTGCAGCCTTCAATATCTCAACCTCAACCAAGGAGTCTGTAGTGATGGTCAAGTGGCTTCGCTCCGTCACGCTGATGTTCTCGCGAACAAATCCTGATCGCTATTGGTTGACGATTGGCTATATATGTACTTTGTTCGGCATTGAGGTGTGGGGTGTTTTCGTTTGACCTAGGAACATGGCGGCGATCTTCACAAATCTGGCAGGAATGAGAGAGGCGATGTCGGGTTACGATGCCGTCCTCCCGGCTGAAGTGATTCGAAAGATGCAGGCCCATTATGTTCTGTTTCGTGCGAGCTACAACTGTACTTTGGTCGCATGTTCATAAGACTTCAGTCGAAACCATAAACCTCCGAATTTTAAAGCCTTTCATTGCGCCAAGATTGTGCATACGATGCATGGAGCCGATCGAAGTTGTTGTTCAAGCTTCGTCCGAAGCTCCACGGGAGACTTGCCTAAATTCCATTTTCAGCCAAAGTTCATCCGCCGACCATCCAACTCATCCACGGGCGATCCCATGATATGGAACACAGGGCTGTCGTCTCTGAAGCGGGCTTGGTCTTAAATGTGAGTTTCTCAAGCTCTGAGGCTAGAGCACTTGATCTACGAGCAGACAGCTGTTACATGCCCACTCCGTACCTGTACATATGGTGATGAAGACATGGCCGCTTTTTGGCATTGACGGTCGATTCGATGCATATGATAGTCTGTATCGCTGGTCTGTTGTCACATCCAAGGTCGGCAGAATCAAGATGACAGCTACTTTATGCCACCCACAAAATCTTGGTTCGCAGGTGTTATATCGTTATGCTGCTTATGTCGGTGCTCGATGGCACAGAAAATCTCTTTCAAGTGAATGGTAAATGCCATTCGGAGAAGCGGAGGTTGTGCAGCGTGCAAAAAAGCAAGCGGAAGCAACCTCAGTGAGATTCCTAAGACAATCGATCAGAGCCCCAACATCCCTTCCTTACGCTTGTAGATTACAAGAGCCAACCCAATACGTTACTTCATTATCCCTGGGGCAGAAGCCGTTAAACCGATGCTCCTGGTTGGCATTGAAAAGAAACACGCATGACAACACAACTGCATCACAACATCGCACCTACTTGACCTACGTGTATTTCTGACAAAGTTGCGTGCCCTTGTTTCCTCTGCAGTCGCCCCTCGCGACCGAGAGCGAGATCTCGCCCTGCGAGGGGTTTTCCCATCAGTATGATATACATATATGCATGTTGTACGATCACATCTGCCACCACAGCATGCTATATGCAATGCACGACATTGTTTTCAAACATGGCACGGACCCTATAGCACATCCCGAGGTGCCTGTGAAAAGCCAGCGTCGCCTTATACTGCTACACAACACTGCTTGCAAGCTGCACCGATGCCAACAAATTTCAAGCATTGATATCCATGCGTGTCATTATTGCTACGTGGATAGCCCAATTAAGGACTGCCTGGAGGTAGCAACTCCACAGTGTCGACCGAGTGTAGCATGCACAGGGACGGTTTACGACCACAGGCTCTAGCTCAGGGATGCTGCGGCACTGCACTTCACTTGCGTACACATCAACACTGCTAACATGCACTCGATCGGACCCTCTAGGTAAGCTATTGCAGCCTCTGATGGGTGTTCTTGCACAGTGCAACAAAATCCCGTCACCTCTTAGGCTTTCTTGGATTTCTTCGTGCCCTCTTCCCCCTCAGCCTTGGGCTTGCCGGGGGCATTATTGCTCTTCTCACTGGCACGGATCAGGGCCTTTGCCAGCTCGATGCGCTCCTTAGCCTGCTCCTTGATCTTGGTGATCTGCGACAAATGAACTGATGAATTTCAATTGCCTTTGAAAAGCTCCTGGCCTCCTCCGTGATGGCTTTAAAGTATTTGTTCTTGTTCCTCTTGGCCGACACAAGCTTCTGCAGGTCGTGAGCCTCCAACACAGGTGAAAACTCCAATCGATATTGTAGCAAGTAGCACTGGCAAACGGCTGTGAAATTGTTGCCTTCGAGGAGAAAGATTTCTCCAAGGCCAGGAGCTGCTCGATCAAAGTCGATGACAGCTTGAGGGGCTTCAGCTTGAATGCAAAGTCCCTGAACACAAGCTGCACATAAGCATGTTTATGCATATGCTGTGTTACGCCTCTCCACCCACCTGCAGCAGTTCTTGTCCTTCAGCACACTGCTCAATAGATTCTTCGCCTTGTCCAGCGGGGAATCCGGCACCACCTGAATGAACACTCAGCAAGTCGCAACCACATCTATGTCAACTTAAACTTCCTCTGCTGTCCCACCTTGGCGGCCTTGCTTGGCTCAGCCTTGCCCTTCGAGGGCTTCGCCTTCGCTGCCCCCGTTGCCGGGGCTCCACCCCCCATCATCTTCAAAGCCTTGCCCACGGTATCACTGCTGACCCCATTGCCCAGAGCGAGCTGCTTGCTGGAGTCCAGGATTCCTCCGGCCTCCCATACAACTTGTGCTTGCCAAAATGACAGCGATTACAACATGTAGCAGCAACAGTCGCCTCCGTGAAAGCTTTCAACATCTCTTCGTCTAGTTGCCCTGCTAGTTCCAGCTTCGTAATCCTCTGAATCTCGCGAACGTCATCGATGTTAATTTCCACGAAAACAAAGTAGAGAGAATCTTCTGGACATTCCGGGTCGGCAATCGTCCTTGTTTTTGCACGCAAATCACAAGACTATTTTGAATTATACAAGCAAAGAAACGTAGATTCACCAAAAGACAAAACTCTATACAGTGATTTTACCCAAACCAGACAAACTTCAGACAGGAATAGCTAGCCCCACCCCACGCGTAGCACCAACCCACCCCGCCCGGCCGGGGCCCCCAACCCGGTCTATAATCTATAAACCACCCACCCTCGACCCAAGACCGATCGGAGACTTCTACGCCTTCACAGAAAAGCTTGCTGCTAGCACATACGTACACACATAACACACGGCAGCATATATACACAGTCTCACTCTTTCGCCTGCACTTGATCTCTGACTCCTCTCTCTCTCTCTCTCTCCCTCTCTCTGGTGTAGTCAGGTTTCAGCCCTTGGGTTTTTTTGCGCTCCATGATCTTCTCGCCCTTGGTGTCCCCATGTGTGTCACGGACCCACTTCTCTCCACGAAAGCCGTACCTGATCTGGGATCGTTGCGCCTCGCGAAGTTGCTGTTCATGTTTCATAATGATTTGATTCACATCGCCCTTTGCTGCCACATACTCCTCGAACAACTTCATTCGGCTGGACTCATTGGCAAGGCAGTCCTTTAGCACCTTTGGGAATCTCTTCCTGTTGCTGGTCCATCGCCCAAACCGAAGATACTCCGTGTGGTGTGAGTTGCTGTTAATGGCTTTAAGCTTCTGCTCTGCTTCAGACAAGGCCGTCCCAGACCCGCCGGCCTGTGCACCATGCTTATTGCGGCTCTTGCCCTTGGGATCCTCTGCAGCCTTTCTCTCCGGGCTACTTTGCCTTTGCTTCTTCTTGGGCTTCTGTGGGCCCCGGGGATCCTCTGCAGCCTTTCTCTTCGGGCTACTCTGCCTTTGCTTTTTCTCCTTGCCACTCTCCGTACCCCTGGCTTTGTCGTTCTTTTTGTCCTTCTTCTTGTGCTTCTCCTGCGACTCAAGCTTGCGTGGAGTCACTCGCTCATCGCGAGTGTGCTTCCCCTTCTTCGAGGGCGGCGGCAGCTCTGGCTCCTCATCCTCGCTGGCAGAGGAAGCACTTGCTTCATCATCAGATGCCTCGGGTGAGCTCGGCTCTGGATCTGAGGATGCCGGGGCGGCTTCCTCGGCTTCCTCTTCTGATCCTTCGCAAGCATCCGAAACTTCAGACGGCGGCTCCTCGCTGTCCAGCTCGTAGCCATCGTCCTGATTTTCAGCTTCCTTGTCGCTCTGGCCCGATGCATCTGAAACGGCCGACTCCTCGTCCTGCTCGTCCCCAGAGCTTGCTTCTGCTGCCTGTACATGTAGTCATGCACAAACACAAACAAACACACACACACACACACACAGAGACACAGACACAGACACACAGAGACACACACACACACACCCACCCACCCACACCCGTGCGTGTGCGTGCGCACACGCATATAGACACACACAGACACACACAGACAGACACACACACACACACACGCACAATCCATGCAAGATGGGATTTGCACATCTGGCCTCCGAAGAAGTGTCGGGACGCTCGTCGTCGTCCGCATTCATTTCGGCAAGGATCTTCTCGGCTTCACGTATCGACATGTTGGGGGAATTCATCTGGTCCCGCGGGCGGCTCGTCTTGGTCGGGGTTGTCGCATGGATCTCAGGCTTCTCCGCAAAAGTGACCGATGGCTCGGACTCCTCCCTTTCCGCTTTGCTGCTTGCAGCATGCTTCGACTTCTTCAGCACAGACTTCGGTGGGTTGCCCGCAGCCTTCTTCTTTTCCTGCCTCCTCTTCTCTTTTTTGAGTTTCTCGGGTGTCACCCGTCGAGGTGGGGTCCGTGCTGCATGCTCGGCCGAGGTCTTGCTCGCACATCGGCGCTTCGGGCTTTTCATTATCCGAAACCCTATAAGCTAAAAGGCACCCTTTTCGATCACGAAATGCTACATGCATGTTATGCACACACGGCATCGTTGCTGACAGCATGCCTGCACACAGCATACAGGCCAGCCTCTGCTAAGCTCTTTGCTTCGACATGCAGCTGATTAAGCTCTGCTGTGCTTTGCAAGACTAATTGCGGCCACCCCTGATCGAGTATAATGTACACCTGTAATATAGATTTATTCAGAGGCATCGAGTTGGTTTATTGGAATTGATTCCAATAAATCAACTCGATCCAACAAATTTGATGGTTTCTTGGTTTTTGTAGAGACCTATATATATAGGATCATGGTTGGAATATATGTCATTTACTAGGATTTATTGGTTTATTGGAATTTAAATAAATCTATTGGAATCTAGAGAATCCAGGACA